>JASANE010019266.1:0-166083 GCA_030248225.1 Trileptium ribeirensis
AAGTTGTCAGCAATATAGTGGAGAAATATATTACGAGTTATTGTTGCAGCCGTACTGAACCCAAAATTATTTAATTTTTTTAAAACTATTTAATCAAAGATTTGTTTCTCTAATGCGTTATATATCATGGAAAAATCCTACTCATATAAACGTCCAGTTATTCAAATCCGTAATAAAAACGTGTAGTGTTTGTTCAAATGATCCACTAGTGTTGTCGAGATGGCATTTCAAGTTTAAACAAACAAAGATTACGAAATTAACTTAGCAGACTTTAACTGTGGTGGTGAAAAAATTTTAAATTAATAATAGTTTTTGAAATTTAGTAGAATATTCAAAGTCTGAAGGATGAGTATCATCTTTTGTTCCAGATCAGTCTGTCAATGACGGAACTGCTTTGTCAAATCTTCGTTCGATGATGTTTTCAACAATTTAAATTACTGTAAAATATTTAAATTCATTTATAAAGTCATCATTTAACATAGTATATCGTAAATTGATTTACATATATTTTACAAATTTACGTATAAAAATAAATAAATAATACTAGTAATCCGAATATAAAATTATTCTTTTACACAGTCTGTAAAGTTGTGCTGGTTTACTAAATGTTCATTAAAATTAAGTACTGAATTCGTGTCAATTAGCTGTACTCATAAACTGAGTCACTTCATTTTTGAAAGCAAAAATAAAGCATTGGTACGCCATAAACGTCTATTTATAACCTAACGTAACATTTAGATGATAATATTTGGTATGGGCTTCAAACACCAGAAATGAAAATTTTCATAGAATTTATTTTTTCTTTTCATAACTGTTGTAATATTTATCATAACCATACATGGCCGAGCTCCTAAGTCCCAGGAGAAAATAGCGCTTACGACAGGGTGGGTGAGGTCGCAGCCGGGGAGGATCATGGTGTCAGCGGGAGGGAAGCTCGTCGGTTAGGGGGATAAATTTTTTAATTTATTGGAGATCAAATTTTTTCGCCACTCATTTTACCAATTTTTCCCAATTTCGCCTAGTTTTTGTACATTTTGCCCAATATCCCGATTCCAAAATTTTAGCATGCGCCTGTGGCGGAAGGTGGCATTTGAAGCTTCTGAAAGAATAAGACTTCCTTTCCAGGGAGAGGGTCGGCGCAGGCCCGAGGTGGTTGGCTTGAGCTTAATACGTGACGTCGAAGATTTCCATGGATATTTATTTTATATAACATGCATCATGACATTAATTGAGCTTAAAACAATTTTGCCAATTTATAAGTGTATAATTTTATAAAGCTAGTACACTTTTAGGTTATTTTCCAATATCCCCCCGTCCCGCGTTTGCCCAAAAATGGACAGATTCTGGAAATTTTGGTATTTTTGTGATCCTCAAGACCTCCTCTGATCATTTCGACCAAAAATTGAATTTTTAAAATTTTATAATTTTTCGGGTCTCAAGGGTCCTCCCCCTCGGGACCCCATTAAATATTTTTCTTAAAAATTAGATTTTTACCCACCATTGGACGCGGCTTGTTGAGTTCAATCGAATGGTGATATTTTTAACGGGAATAATCCTAAGTTATGGCCAAAACTGTTAAATAGCTGAGCCTCTCAGCTCCGATAGTTTTTGGCCATAACTTAGGATACGGTTATTGGATCCCGTTAAAAATATCACCATTCGATTAAGCTCATCAAGCCGCGTCGAATTATGGGTAAAAGTCTAATCTTCAAGAAAAAAAGTTTTGGGGTCCCAAGGGACTTTGACTTTTGGGGTCCTTGGGACCCGAAAAATTCTAAAACTTTAAAAATTCAATTTTTTGGTCGAAATGATCAGGGGAGGTCTCGAGGATCACAAAAATACCAAAATTTCCAGAATCTGACCATTTTTGGGCGAACGCGGGCTGGGGATAATGGAAAATAACCCATTGTTATACTATTAAAACTGTGTTTTTAGGATTCACACACCTGCTTTTAACGATCTGTAACAAATATTAAAATCTATTCATAAAGATTAAATGTTTAACATTTAATAAGTCATGGGAATATCGTAAGAATGTGATATGTTTTCCAAAAATTCAGAAAAAATTCACAAATATTGGATGAATTTTATTATTACAAGGAATGTGCATAAATAAATACTTGGACTTATAATTTATATTTATTATATACTGCTCAAACCGAGGTTCCAGCACACCGAGATTCGCTCATGCTGCTGTCGACATACGCAGCAGCCGTGCTAACGACTACAGAGTCAGTCCGCTTGAAACGGATCGAACTGGTGTTATTTTTACACCAGGAACTGACGCTTCCATAGTAGTTATTGTTACTTCAGGTCATCTTCATACGACATCTGCAAAGCCGGCAGTTTCTGCTCATGATTGTTCTTCACAGAGACTGATTTGCGCCGGATAATTTTAAGCACTTTGGGCTCGTCGTCCTTCACATAGACTGATTTGCGCTGGTTCATTTCAAGTTCACGAATATAGAAGATCGCCAAGTGTTTACGTAATTAGTTATGCTATTCTGTCGATAAACATTGTCGAAGTGACTTGCTCTAAATTTTTCCAACAATCTCCTATTTACGAACAATGAGACTAAGACTGTCCACCAAATAAATTTAAGTATATTCATTTCATACCAAGTACAAGCATGAGAACGAAGGCATGAGTGCACTTTAGGTAGGTACACCAGGGTTCTTTTCTTTAGAGTCTGTTCATACTCACAAAACTGATGTCAGAGGTTACGAGTTTACTACGGACTGGATTCAACATCAACACGTAGGCGCTGTTCGCTGTCACTATTTTTCTATGATTTAGAAGTGCAAGTTGCTGACCAGTTGAAAACGCGACTGTAATCGTATTTTTTATATCATTGTTTAATACACTCACAAACCGCCCACTGTGTTATTCAGTGGGCCATTAATGATGAATGTGAACAAAAATGGCGAAATGTTCAACTGTGCACATAAGCAAATTGCGTCAGTAAAATAACAAAATAATACGAACGCCGCCATCGATTACATAGCCACCGACGATGCAGTTATTCAACGAAGAATCGAACGAAAGCCAACAGTCGGTTCTACTGATCGCATATAGTAATCAGTAGCAGTCCCAGGATTATTTGAACGAATTATTGGATCATACTGCCTTTCAGACGCTCCTTGATAATTCAGAAAACAATGATAATTTACAAAATAATTTGGCAAATCGGGAGCCCCCACAAAATGATCACAATCAACTCTCGGGAAATTGATAACGAACAGCAGCAACAGCCATCTACATCGGCTGCAAATTTTCAAAGCAATGACACTATGCGAACTGAGTTGCAAAATTTGCGAGACAAGCAAAAAGCATGAGACTTAAACAATGGTGCTGTTCAACTGTTGCTCCTCGTGAATTGGTCGCAAACAGTTATTTGCTTTGTTTCTGTCCGTAACTCAGCGATTTGTCGTTTTCCAGAAAATTATGTATCTCTGCACTATCTGTGGGTCAGTAATATTGTTCGATTCGATATTTTGCTTTTCAGGCATTATGTTTATATTAAAAAACTGACGAAGAAATGGCTGGATTCATTTACTTAAGTTATTCCCTGTGGATCAGTGTAAGGAGTTAGGCGCTGCAGAACAACAGAGCAGTGACTTGGTGTGTTTCTCAGCAAGTTCATACATATCTGCTCTTTGTGGATCAACTGTCCGATTGGAGATTTTGTCTTGTCTTTCAGCTACGTCTGTACTAAAATAATTTGACATAGAAAACATTGTATTCTTTTTTCGACCACTAGTGTCAGTCTGGGTGTACGGCAATATTATATCTTAAATCTCTCAACCTGAGGAAATATACAATGTAGTTGTTGCAGCTATAAAATTAAATGTAACAGATTAAACTACTACACCAGAGTGTGCCGTGTTGTTTTGTTTTGCTACGGACATGATAGAGTTCATGCAGAATTGGAAGTGGTCCCCGTTGTGGGTCTATCCTCGTGTTACTAAATGAACTACAAACGCTGTTAGCCAGAGCTGAGACAAAACTATATATCTCATTGTAGCAATTTATCGAATGTAGTAGCTCATTTACACTAAACTGATCAAGACTACGTTAGATCTTGATTGGGGAAGCAAACAACATGAAATTTGCAAGAAAAACATGTTTTCTATACCTACCCGATCACACTTTCAGGCGTTTTGAACATAGCTATAGTATGATCATACATATTTTTGAAAACGTCTCACTGGATTTTTTGCCACCCTGAGTTTAATAGTGGCTTTTATACACGCAAATGTCTCAACGCCGGCCTCGGCACACCGAACTAAACCTTAGATTATTATAGCCCGAAACGAGCAACTGCTATTGTTGGTTACATCGCCGCTCTAAAATTGTTTTAGAACCAAGGCGGACACGGACAATTTGCCCGCGATACTTCTAACTCTGAGTTCATGAATATGAAACGTCGCACAGTTTCAACGGTTTAACGCATTTTCTATCACTGAGCTAATGCAAAACGCCAAGAAAATGTGAAATGAAATCCTTAACGCAGCTAGACTATTAGAAAAAAGTCATCATTTTGAGTCACTCTTGGTTAAATGTTTTAATTCTTTTTACATTGTGGACCAAAATTTTAAAAACCTATTAGACTGTTTTGTTTACTATTTAATTCCATATCCTTATCCAATATTATAGTTGGTGTCCTAATACTGTATTGTATTTTTTATCACTTTTGTTCGTATGCATATATTTCTTCGTTAAAGGGCTACCATGGATTTCCAACAGGCTAGATCTCTCAAAAATCAGGTTGATATTTATTAACCACTTCCAGCAATTGTGTAATGTTCAGAAAATTTTTTGCATGAAATCAGTTTGTTGGTGTATGATTGCGGGTAGCGTCTGTGGTAAACAACTGTTTACGTATCAGTCCGGTTATCTCAGCTGAAGCAACTATCGAAGTTTCATGTGACGCTCATTTGGCAAAATAAATTATTGCACCTATTTGTACACATCAAAAGAGATTTGTCAGTACATTTAATTGATATGCATCTGTATTCGGTATTAAAAATTCCGCTGCTTCACCAGTCGGTGCAGAAGCAATAACATTAGGTAGAAAATATATTTTTTGAAAGTCACCGTTGGGATTACCGAAGAAGCAAGAATTACAGTCATTTTATTAAAATTGTACCTCATTCGTAATCATGATAAAATCAGACGATGTCTGGTTCTAATCCAACCCCGTTTTTCAAACTAAAATAAGATCAATGGTTTAAAACTTCATAACAGCTGAACCATTTAGTTGAGATTTTCGAATCGTACAGATGCTCCGTAAGTTAATACTTATAATAGCACTTTTAAATCTGACCAGAAAACAAAACTGCCATTTTAATCGGAGACGAAAACAAGTGATGATATCGCCAAGCATGCTTTATCACTGGTTCAACTAATATTGTTGACATGTTCACAATGATTAGCTATGGTACTTGCCACAAAGAACTCGCTCTCTGTGGGAACTCACTCACAACTGAGCGTTCTTTCTCGAAAGCAATTACTTCTTAAATATACCTAATTGTATAGTTTCAATGCTTTCAAAATCTTGACCTAGTCATTCGCCCGCTGGACTACCATTTCTGGTGAGTACTGTAAATGTAGTAGTGTACTTTTATATACATATTGGTAATGTATTCTTTTTTAAGTATTACACTATGGCATATATTGTTGGTATTGCGCAAATTTAAAAAACGATTAGATATTTATTGTGCTACCTAAAATTCAAACTGTGTGAAATTTCTCTGAATTCAAACTGCGTGAAATTAAAAATATGGTATACATTGCTGGCATTGCTGAAATTTTAAAACGATTAGATAATAGTTCTTCCTCCATGGCAGAATAAGTTGCAAAATCTACCTTTTTGAAATTCTAAAACTTTGGGTACCAAGGAGACTTCTGCGCAAACGTTAAGGTAACGACTAACTTCAGCTACGATGAAACTTAATATATAATTATGTGACCTTTTCGGTTATATACCCACAGGCCAATTGGCAATTTTGAAGAATCATTGATATTTTTGGAACCATTCAACTCAGCTAGCTAAGGCGGCTCAGAAAATATTCACTTCGGCTGGTTTTATAACAAATGTTTTTGAGTTCCCAATGACCATCAACACCCAAAATTTTCGAAAAGCTTCTTACGCACAAGCAGCTTATCCTAAATCGTAAACAAAAAATTAACCAGACTGGTTCAGCTAAATTTTTTCTACTATTCAGCTTGTCACTGGGGTTCGAACGGTATAAAAAATTTGGTTACCTATAGTGTGGGGGCATTAAGAACCCGTGTCACAAAGCCGGCTCTGAACCGCCTCATAAAGCTAAGAACAGTGGTACCAAAACTATCGCTGTACTAAAACAATTGACTTCTGAGCTGAACGGGCTAACTGAACACATGCGAAAAGGTATAAAGATTATACGCACCAATCAGTTAACACACCAATGATTTACTTGCAAATAGGCACAACAAATAACATCGTTTGTTTACTGAGCTGGAACATTCCAATACTTAAATTATTTGACGTATCTTTCTACTCAAAAGAACTCACAACAAACTATATATTGTTGAATTTCGAAGTGAGGCCGGATTTTATAAACGTTAGAAAAAAGAATAGCTTAGTTTGGGGAGGGGGCATTGTTGGCGGCAGTTTGGACCTACAATGCAATTTACATAAATACCTCAGCTTCAGTATACCGAGAACCTTGTGGCATGCATTACTATCCCGCCCGTACGGTACAGTGTATACTGGCTGACATCTGCATACCTAATAAACATGCCGAGTGGAACCGGAACAAGCGTAGCTATAGAAACTCTGAAGTCAGCATTAATGCTGAAGTCCCAAAATGAACTTGCTCAATCCTGACGATAACTGATTATTATGACTCACATGTGTGTAAGGTCAGTCTTAAGCTATAGCTGTCTGCTAACAAAACTCGTTTAAAATTCAAGTCAGGCAAATTTTTGTTCTTAAATTTTACTTGAATTTTCGCGAACGCAGACCGGCTAGATTTTAGTCGCGGAGCAATATGTTTTCGAACAGTTTTGCGCCGAAATTCAATTGAACAAAAAAGCGTTCTGTAACAATTTTTGCTGTTACATTACAAAATACGATGGTTGGTGGCTAATCCTAAGTTGGCTGAGCGCATAATATGTGAAAACTGAAGTGTCACATTCTTCAGCAGAGCCGACTATTCATCGACCCATGGTAGGAGAAACTATGTGTAATCGAATATTAACAATAACCATTTATTAAAAGAATGCAAAATACAATAAATCATAGGTGTCCGTAAACTTTGGAATGGTAGATGGTTCTCGGTTAGGCCAGGGTCAGGATCCAAATTTTCAGAAGCTCATAATTTTCCCCTCAAAGTACTACAGTTAACCGTGAGCATTTGACGGGGGGGGGGGTAAATACGGCTTATAGCTGATCGAATCTTTGTGAAGTAATACAGACACCCATGCTGTAAATTCAATACCACAAAATGAAATTATCGTAAAAAAAATAATGGAAAAGTATTGAAACAGAACGAATGCAAAAGTATGATATGACACATAAAGCACAGCTAGAATTATAGATATTGCAATTATCCCGCTAAACAAACCATTTACATAGAAAACAAGTGAAAAGCTCGATAAAAGTAACGAGATACACTGAACAACTGTAACTAGCAACTCTATCCATAAAATGTATTATTATTCAGTAGTCATATTTACTCTACACCTTATTATACACCAAGAAACCTCGGTCGACAAATTCCATCTACCACGAAAATTGAACTTTCACAATTGAAGATAGAAGCTAAACAAAACCTCAATTATAGACCTTAACGCCTGGATATATAATAAAGTTTAGCAATGTATTACTTGCCACAAATTCAGAATGAAATAGAAATTCATTTGGACATGTCCACGTAGCAAAATTTAGGGTGGACAAAGCTGACTGGGCACCACTAGGAGATGTAAAAACTTATTTCCAATTAATTGGCCCAATTAATTGATTAGTCCTGACTTCCCAATTAACTGCAATTAGTTGGGAAATGTGCGTCGACGCAAAACCCAGTGCGGAAAGGAAAATATAGAGCAAAACTATCGTAAGTTGTGTTGAATGCTTGGATTTTTTAATCCATGATTATCCTCCAGCAGCCCAGCTCAACGCCCGGTAATGCTTCTAAACGCGAAAGTAAAATCGCCAAAAACACTTATTCCATGATATTTCGGTTGTGTATTTAAAATGAGCACAAGATATTTCAATAAAAAAAGTGAAGCAGACAGAAACACTTTTAATTACGCTTTTATTAAACAAAGCGGCAATATTAAGGCTATATTTTACAAATTCACTATTACTTGCGAGTATGATCTACCAGCATTGAGCAAAGACACCATTGTTGAACGCTTTATGGCTGTTTTATGGTCGTTTTTATGTTTTAAATTGATACAGGGTTTTTGAGTTTTAGACACATACATGCTGGCTGTAAATAGTTACAATTAAGTGCAATAATTTATTGGTGGTTTTCGCAAGTAAAATTGATTGAATGGTCAACAAATAATTGATTGGTTATCTGACAGTATATTTTTGCAGTGCCTGGGAACAACTAGGGGACTGTATTTTTTCTTTAAAGCAGTGTTCTGGATTATACTTCTTTTCTATGAAACAATGGGTTTCGTACAAATGATCACCGTATTTTCTTGAATTTAATGCAATAAATGCACAACGGTAGTTGGGAATATACCTATATTAGATGTTTCGCTGTGACCAACCTGATTAAGCTTGATCTTGGTATATTAGCGTACATGCTCAAGGTCCGAGGTCCCAGGGCGATGCAGGGTTATCGGAAGGAGGAGGCCTTCGGCTTTCGAGTAAGCCGGTAAAAGGGGGTTACTGCGCCTGAAGGGTACTGGCTAGCAGCACCTCCCAGGTTCCGACACCCCAGGGGTAACGCCTATGAGCATATATGAAAAATATATATTCAAAAGATTGCGCCAATATGCACGAATCCATCTGCATATTGACATTATGATGTTATTAACTCTGCTGCGTAGGGAGTGGCGGAGATAAATTTGCTGCATTTTAGCATCGATTTCCAAATTTAAATATCCAGGTATTTGGGTGATTAGAATGTGGTTATAAAGCTACGAATTTACTATGTACAACAAAAACTGGATTCGAGTGGTATGCATCAAATAGGGCAAACACTAGGGGCCCATAAGTTATAGGTAGGCCACGGCTTGGCCACTTAAAATTACATGTACTTGGGGCCTATAAGGGATAGGCATGTGGGATTTTTGAAATTTTCAAGAACTTAAAATTTTATCCTATTTTTACCAATTTCCCATTTTCCGTAATTTTCCCTATTTTTTGCCAAATTCAGCGTTATTTTCATCTTTTTTGCTAAAATTTTTATCGCTCCTGGCGATAATCTTTATTACTTTTTCACTTCCTATTTTTACATTTTCAGTTACTATTCTTTATTTTGCCGCAATCACTGATTCACTTCTGGTTTAAGTGTATTTATCCATTGCCCACATCTTACGATAGCATGCGGATATGTCCTATATTAGTTTAGTGGCTAGATGGTTGGAATATATTTTGCTTAGTATTGCCTTTGCTAGACCCAACTGTTGCAAAGTAGCTTTTAATACACCTTTGGACGCACATATGCTACATTATATATACATGAGCGCTAACTTATATTATATACGTTATTTAAATATTATCATTAACGGCCTGCCTCAAATTGTCACCTGTAATAATAGAGTCGCTCCAGCTTTAATATTTCAATTTTCATTTCTGACATCTATTAGTGTTTTCCACAAGACAGAATACAACAAAATGTTGACCATAGTCAGTAGTACACCTATATGCCTGAACTGAAACGTCTTGAAAATGATGGTTAAATTAAAATCATTATTTTATATCATTTACTTTGGAAGCGCAGGTCTACAAGCGTAATTAGACTACCAGTTCCTTTGAAATATGCACCATTACACCGGCACCACTAAGTACGACCAAACACCGCGGAGGATGAAATAATGCCATATCCCCAGCTTACATACCCTTTGTGCCTGCTGTTTAGAATGTGCCTTATAAAACCTAGTATTCCTCAAACTTAGAGAACTGCGATAGCCATATTTATGTTTTCCAAAATGATAACGATTATTCGGCTTCTACCGGCTTTAGGCAATTTACTTGCTTTTCCCATGTTTGGTGCAGGAGACGCTAGACTGAGGGTCCAACCTCCTAAATATGGAGCGTTAAATACTACAATTATGAGTACGGAATGTTAGGCTATAAGCAGTGACCATCGTGCTATTATGACCCAAAAAACTTCTATTAACAATTTTAGGTTATTTTCCATTAACACTCAGGCTGAGACTAGTCAATTTTGAAGATACAGCGACAATTTTGGTACCACTAGGCGTGCTGGCTCAGAAAGTTCAGCTGGTGATCCATTTCGGTCACTTTTGACAAAAAATATTTTTCGATGTTTTGGTTCCCAATAGAACCAAAATTTTTTTCGAAAACACGTTTTGTATATTAATGTATAATTTGTATCATTCTAACCTTATTGATGAGCTGTGTCGAATGTCAGAACAATGGTGTAAAAATATTCCTGATCGGGTCTGTTAAAATAATCTGATCTTCACAAGCTGCTACGTGTGAAACACCACTTCAAACTTTAAGACATCTAACGTGGCAACCACTCTACCTACTGTATATGCCAGAAATGTAGTCTAAAACACGCTCTCCAATGTTTCAAAGCGTCGAGTTCTGTTCAACCAATTAATTTTATCGCTTTACGACGATCATGAACATATTCCGCACCCAACAACGTGGTGTTGGGCTCATCAATGTTAGAAATCAGAAACTGTTAGCAACAACGACAACACGAAGACTCCTTTTGACAGTTAAAATATAATAATAATACTGTAATACACAAGAAGTAAAGCTATCACTGATACCCAATATTTCGTTGACATAGCGGTGACGATTCAAACTTGCTATACGTAACGTTTGCATTATACAGTCGGCGTGTTCACAAAATTGGTCCAACAATAGAACAGTTTGTTCTATAATTACAGCCACTGCTGTGTATACAGAAATTTCGATACATACAAAATACGATAAGACCCGGTCGGAATTCGAAGGTTATTCGTGAACGCAAACTAGCAATAGACACTTGCCAGGTCATAGGCAACGTAATTTACTGCGCAATGGTATCTGAATACTCAAAGAAAGTAGCATGTCTTCATAAAATTAGCACATTAAGGAAAACAGAAACCCAAAGTACAGGAAATAGCAAATTGTTGCCATAAATTGTTAAAATTACTGAGGTGTGGTATATAAGTCCAATGGTGGGATGCATAAGAGCTATAAGACATTGAGCAAGTAACAAAGTACCCTTACTATGCCTAAGTCGTGAGCTTTATAGTAGCAAATAAAAATATTACAACTATTAGCAAAGACTGAAATCAACATAAAATAAGGCAAAGTTGGTCGAATCAGTGAAATCAAACATATATACAAATTTAAAGCATCGTATTCCGATAACGGTATTATAACGTCAGGGGATAATTTATTCCCATAACGGTATTATAACGTCTGGGGATATTTATTCCCATAACAGTATTATAACGTCTGGGGATAATTTATTCCCATAACGGTATTATAACGTCTGGGGATAATTATTCCCATAACAGTATTATAACGTCTGTGGATAATTTATTCCCATAACGGTATTATAACGTCTGGGGATAATTTATTTTCATACCGGTATTATAAAGTATGTGGATTTCTTTGCATGATAGCGCCTCGACCGCGAATTTCCTGCGACCATGGAAATTGGACTTTAATATTTGAAAACGAAAAATAGGAAAAACAAAAAGCAAAACCAGAATCCTATGTCTCTACGCCTAGTTCGGTAATATATTTGGCTATAGATTAGCCACCACAAGATAAAATTCAGAAGCGAAAATACATTTGTTTGGGCCGTCGGCTTCGCACCTTCAGTCAAATAATTAAAACATCGAACTAAGGAACTATATCTTTGCTACAGATTAGTATAATGAGTTATCCGTCTTTTCTATAAAGCATGGATTTAATGCAAAATTTGCGTATATCCTCGAGGTTAGTGTACTAAAGGTCCAACGATTGTTGGAAATATAGCGAAGACCATCGCCTGTGCAAGGCCGAAAGTCAGTGAGTAGATCTCACTGCAATCAAATACGTTACTTAAATCGTTTCTCCATAATCGATACAAGTCTCGGATGGTTTTTCAGAATCCACGACTGCCAGTGATTTGTAACTCTATACGTTTTACAGTCGAACCCATGGGTGTTTGCTGTAAAATTGCTTCAGTGGACAAGGCAAAAAATTGAATACTCCTATGGCTAAAAGTAAATCAGTTATTGATACGATCCAACAATTTCAGCAGTCACAGATACGATTCAATGACAATTTAAAGTGCATACCAGCCACGGATGCAATCCAAAGGCTTCATAGTTTTTCATCAAGCTCGCAAACGTTTAGAATAACAAATAGATCCATTTAAAGCATTTTTAAAAGTTTCACAATCCTCCATAATGAAATGATCCAAAGTGGTCATTCCAAAAAAGTACACTAGTCAAGGTATAATAGACTAGGTCACACTTTTGAGCAACCTTGGAAACGTATATAGTTGCCAATACATTTATTTACAGCATGATGTCGAAATTTCGAAAATCATGAATGATCAAATGGATGAGATTTGGTGAGCATCATTAAAAACGTACAAACGTTTGAACAAATTTAAATATTGTTTTCATTAATCTGTAAAACCTACATAACCCAAAATTCCGTATTTTAAACATTTTACCAAAAACTTCAAAATACAGGTTATATTAAGGGTCTCCGAGGATTGAGTGGGGAACGTGGTCCCCTTTCATGCGCACCTATGTAAGGGCTACAATGACACTTCCAAACAGAGCATACCTAGTCACAGATAATTTTGAAACAAAACACACCGTCAACTTCAGCAACCTCGAAACCCTTTATAATGGTCATCTCGTGGAATAGATTAATTACCCAGATTAATCAAAAACCGCATCTTATGAATTTATACGAGTGAAATTTATGAAGGAAAACGTAAAAGTACTATGGCTTTCATTATGCTAAAATGACTGTTCCGTTACCCTTAATGTAATCTCGCGGCATTTTTGTCCTTCTGGGCACGCTGAATGGGTTCAGGATGGTTAATTTTTTACATCATTGCTTTATTTATCGAATGATGGGCCTGCCTTGTGTTTTCGCTGCCCACCAATGCAATAAAAATGCCGTCCACTACGCAACCCTGTGTAAAATTACGTCATATCATAATGTGTATGATATAATATATACTATACTAAGCTATATATTATACTAAGCTTAAAGTTTGCTATTTAGCACCGCTTGTACTCGCCAGGCAGGTGTTACTAGGCGTATGGCTATTAAGTTCCGTAGTGCCATTTTTCGGTTAGAAAGTTCTGCCAAAGTACTTCTAAGCACTTCTTCAAATAAATACTTATGAATATCAGTTTTAACCGGGTTCAAAGTACTCCACAATTCTTTGAATGGAGCAAACAGTAGCAATTTGCAACCATCTTGAGAAGTTTTGTTAAGATAAGCGTAACAAGGACACAACAGTGTTAAGGAAAACATCGAACGAGGAATATTCCTTACCATTTAGAGGGCAATCGGTTGCGTTATTCAGGGTTCCCGTGGAATTCAGGGTACCATTTTCCCTGTATCCAGAGCCCAAAATCCCTGGTTCAAACTGAGATTAAAGCGGGGTTTGCGACTATGACGAACCACTATAAGAGCACTCGGCACGCCAGAAGTACGTACTGAATTTTTGAGCATTATGTAACAAGCCCAATTTAAGGCTAATTTTACAGCGAATAAACCGCGATTTCTGATTTTCAGTTAAAGTTATATAATTAATATCAACGTTTTGATGTTCGGAGATGCATGAGCCGAAGTGTTAAAACCGGTTCCAGAAATAAATGGAACCAGTTAGACTGTGAATTTCTCCTAAAAATGCTAGTTAAATTTAATTTTAGAATTCACAACTTTTTCCCTGTTGCAAAATGACAAAATTCCCTGTTTTCCCTGCAAAAATATCAGTTTTCACTGTTTCCCCTGTTTTTACTGTTGCGCGGGAACCCTGGTTATATTATGTGTCATGGTGTAAAAAGAGATCCGCCACCGTACACAAAAAATCAACATGTTATCCATAGCAGGAGTAAAAATGTAGAAAAGTTTAACATGTTTAAAAACGAAATTCTGGTTTCGCTACGTTTTTCCTGTTTACCGGTACTGTAACCGAAACGGAACTGTGGTCATTCCCTTGCCTCTAAGGCACAAAATATACGTGGATACTTATTTTATGATGACTTTCCCAACCTAAGGTAGGCTGTGTTTATACTACACATTATGACCGCAAAAAGATTTGCTATGAAGAGCATATCTTGACTAGCTTCTGAGCATTAATGACAATTATTGTCCGAACGAACAGATTTATCCGTGCGCATGTTTGGTCACGGATAAAAATGTTTTCTCAGTTCGGTCGCTGAGCAATATAACTACAGAGAAAGTAGATAGGTTTACAATATTTTAATATTTTTACCTGAACTTTGTCATGGTTTCCCATATTTTGTCTGATAGTTGCTTTGGAAATGTCGGTAACGAAATTCTCCGTCAAAAAGATACTGCCGTCTGTCACCGTTAACGGGGCAGTTGCTAGAAATCCCAGACGTATCCTGCTACAAATGAAGAACGCTGTTTTCGTTATTAGTTAAAATAAAAGACGAAATTTATTTTAATTTATCATCTAATCAGTTAGTAATCAGCGACAATGAAATGAAACATCCAAATGTGATTAGAATTAATATTATAAAAAAATGTACTTTATTTAAAGACAACGGATAGGGAAAACACCAGGCCTGGTATAGCATAAACACTATTTTTAAAACGATTAAAACATACGTTTTTACAAAATCAATGTGGGTATACAGTAATCGGTGGAGCATACTTTCGTCTGAGGATAAACAACCTCACTACATTAACCTGTAGGAATGTCAGTAAAGGGATATGAGGTCCCTCTCCAGTGATCACGTGCAGTACAACGTTGCTTACTTGTACTTTCCAATGATCAACTGAACAACAGCATAAATCATGAAAATGATTGGAGCATGATGAAATAGTATTTCGACTGTGCAACAGCGAAACACTGTTTGGACAGTCAAGTATATAAAACCATTGTGAAATATCAAGCCACACTGACAGAATATTAATACTGTTTATGCAAGACAGCACATCAAAAAGCACCGACGCGGTGAAAAAGGCCACATCATATGAAATAGTTTTTCCAGCTGTACAAAACGTAGGAAATCAAGCATGACATTAGCCCTTATTTGAGGTATGTTCACCATTACTGGCAACCCCATGCGATGCTACACAAGTAGGTGTTCGACATCGCGCTCCCATATTGCCGGCCTGTCTTATTTTTCGGCGCAGCAGGCCTCCAGAGCGAGACACCGCACCACTAATAGTGTTATACCCGCTGTTATTATTTGTCTCCCTTATGTCGCTGGCGTTGGATGCTTCAGTACTGGACACTCCCAGTCCACGAGTAGTTGGTAAAGACATCAGATTTTCTAAGCTCTCACTTCGGCTGGCACGTTTTTTGATGAACACAATGCCGCGTGTTCCATGGCTGGATATCACGGCTTTAGCAGCAGCAGTTTCCCTCGTCGTCCCTACATTTGGGGTTGGACACGGCGAGCTATTCGTTCTCTGTGGACAAGTGTTAATAGTAGTAGCAGTGCATGGCGCTACTTGTGGTTTCTGACAAAACAATGTATTGTTTTGGCCGATAAGCGCTAGAGATGAACCGGTTGCAAGCTTTTCGTCACGAATTTCACGAGCCACCTGACAAACAGAACAATTGAAATATTATAATGCTCAAATTGCCAACAATTGCAAGCTTAAAAACTGACTAACCATTTATTAGTAACTATATCGAGATTGCAGCGCATAGTGAAGTATAGGTACATATCTACGCCTTTTGCGTGCACAGGCGATCAGCTCTCGACAACATACGTCCATATGCTATATAGATATAACACAATGCCGTACAAGTTCAGACAAAACGAACACCGAGAATAAGTTTCCCACGCCGACCACCCCTAGTTGGAAGCCATCAGCATTGCAGGACGTCACAATAAAACTAGGAATTTTGGGTCGAGGAACCCTGGGGTCATAGCCTCGTCCCATAAAACCATGGGCCGCAGAGAAAAACCAACACCGGCAATGAGTTTCCCATGCCCGAAAAACCAAGTGAAATTTTTCAGCCGCCTAGGACGTCAGAACAAAATTTTGAATTTTGGGTCGAGGAACCACGAGGGTGCCATACCTCAAAACCATAACTGCAGAACCCGTTCCTTAATCGAAAAATAAAAAAGAGGCATTGGCATTTATTATTTTACTATAAAATAACACCAACCAGAGAAAAAAATTGAAAGTTAAGATAAAAATAACCTTGCTTCCGTGAAGGGCACTGAAATGGGGTAAAAAAGCCCTCATACTGACTTCTAACCCCGGAACCAGACCTCAAATAAAAGAACGATCGGGTATGTACATGGTAAATCAAACATGCCGGTTCGAATGAGCCCAAGATCATGAAAAGCGGTTAAGTCATTCCCGAGTTTTATGGCCGATCACACACGCAGACGGAATTTAAAAGCTTTCACCACTGCAACACTCAGCTACGTTACACTACAATCTGACTAGTCCAGAATTAGTCGCAGAAAATCTATTTTACCGCAAAAAAACTGAAATGAACGCTGCACGCTCGATGTGCGCTCGCTGTTCGAAACATGTTACAACAATGCTAGCTCGCTTGAAGGGCCACAAATAAACTTGCTCAACAATATCATCAACCAAGATGTGTTCGTACAAAATTTATTTTAAACAGCACCCATCAGATATGATAGTCACGACACTCACTCAATGTTCAAACATAACACCGCTTATTCGCTTGAAAAGCGATAACAATTCTTGACGCGTACTGTACTTGTAGCTGTAATTATGACAGTTACGGTGAGAAATAAGAGCTCAAAAACCAAACCAAGTTTTTGCTAGAACGAACCGATCGTTTGCCATAAAGGTAAGAATTTAAGGTCTCCGCTAAGCCGAGCCTACCATTATAGTTGAAGAGCTGAGTGGAGCATGACATCTGTATGGAGCAGCCGACCCTAATGTATCTTGAAAAGTTGCAGCCAGCTATTAAAAAATCTTTTACAAAACAAAACCTAATCATACCAACTGCCAATAGCAGAGACTTGCATTGGTTCTGATCTTAAATGCCATAAAAGCTATATATAGAGTTCCATTGGTGGTTTCTACAGTACAGTCATGGTGTGCATAAAACCGAACGAAAAACACGAACTACCGTAACCACAAACGAACGTAAAGGTAAACAAAATTTGAATTTTATAACGATTTTTACGCTCGTTTTATGAACGAACGTAAAAAGCAAAGAAACACAGCGTAAGTTTATAAACGAACATAGTTGCGTTCATTTTTGTGAGCTCATTTTCGTCTGTGACTGCACATTATGCTGTTTCTATAATTACTAAACCGCAAACTTCTATTATTAGGAGCCAAAAGCCAAACATTTCACCGAAGAGTCGACCCGTTAGGTGGTGCAGGAACAGCCGAGCCGGATAATCCGGCTTTATCATTTCTAGTTTGCGATTAATTTAGCGATGACTGATTGCTTTAAACCTAAAAGAGATGATTGATTCGCCATCGTTTAGTCTCTGATTGTTCTAACGTGCTTTGTTTGTGATTAATGTAACGAATCTTTTGAGAACCCGTAACAAAGCGATCTCAGCTATGTCACGTAAAACAAAACTATACTACCGCTACGTCAGGTATGCTCAAAAGTGCAAAATTAAAAAAGATGGCGAACAAGTTTTGTGCTACGTTGGGGTAAATTTTAAAAACGTCAATTTGCCAATTCGTCTTGTGCGGGTACAGACAATTTTAGATAAATGTAATTAGCTCATTTTAATCCCAGCTACCGTACAAAGTGAAGTTATACGCAACAGCAGTAAATTTTACTAGTTTCTCGAGAGTGAAACGGAGCTAGCGTGGTGTCATTTTTAAGTTATTTTGTTTAATCATTTGTAAAAGGCTGTGTTTGAGGTATATACCATCCCCTTGAAAATCCTAAAACCCCTCCAACCCTAAACCCATCAAAAACAACTGACAACGCATCAAGTATTGGTGCTGGCTTCTAGCTAACCAAATCATCGGTTTCAGCCTACCGGAAAAACTATATAGACAATTATTTATTACATGTACGCGATAAGTAACCAAACAACTGAATACAGGCTATATTCTGAAAATCCGATTCATTGACCCTAAATCCATTGAAAACCCACGAAAAGGCATGAAATATGCAAGCTAGATGCTGCATAACCAAATCACTGCATTCAGAATAGCGAAAAACCTTTATCTATATACTATTTTTGATGCCATGTACTAAACTTATGGGTCATTTCACGAAACCATGTCATTTTAGTCGGGGGGGCTACATCGGCACTTTTTGGCCCATACCACCAGTCTTTTGTAAGGAAATTTAATGTCGCTGTGAGATGTAGTAATAGCATATCCGGCGATCATAACGAGGTATGGTGGACCTCTGTACATAGCAGGATCCAGAGGTCCTCAACCCGGGTTGGCCAAATGAAGCCAAAAACACATGTCCTAATATAAACGTTCGCCGTATCGCTAGCACGTGATACATATGTGTGTTTTTCATTTCACTGTGATCCATTGGTATTTGCTAATTTTTCCGGAAAAACTTGGGAGTAAGCATCGACACTGAAGCTGACGTCAAGCTTCTGAACATTTTTTCGTGAAATGTAGCCCCCCCCCCGACCAAGGTCAAATCTGGCAGCTTTCAGACGCTGGTAAATAACGTAAAAGTGCACTAGTGCCAAAAATGCTATATCGTAATCGTAATCAGTACAGGTGTTATTGAAAAAAAAAGAATATCAGCGTCTGTCCATGTGTTATTTCATTATGAAGTCGAAGGTCATAAAATGCCAAATGTAGCCCCCCCCCGACCTGACCAAACTTAACTTTAAAAAAAGCCAAATTTAGCATACAGTCTTACAATAGGCCGGATATAAACATAGTAAAGCCCCACTAGAATCGACCCATCTATTAAAAATTTTTAATGAAAATGTAGCCCCCCCCGACCGCATGTATAATAAAAGTAATCGAAGGTCGCAAGAATCATATTAGTATATAAGTGCATCATCATTGCACTATGATATGTGGCCGTGCTCTTAACTGGGCAGCTAGGGAACCCTTCTGCCTGCCCGCACATCTATTACACGCATTGTCCTTGGTATCATCACTTAAATGTAAGCTGGTCATAGATCAATTGTATTTGTTTTACACCAGCTTACATCTAGAATGTATAGAAGTAGCTAAAGTTTGGCGCGTTGCATGTTGTAGGAAGCTGTAGCCCCCCCCCGACCTGAGGTGTATCCCCCCCGACCTGAGGTGTAGCCCCCCGACCTGAGGTGTAGCCCCCCCCCCCCGACTCAACATATCGGGGTGCCATTTTTACAAGGCCTAAGGATCTGCCTGAAATTTTTTCTCAGACGTTCCACGCTCATGGTTGGTTTGTGAGCATAAAATGGTATCTGTAGGTGCTGTCTCCGTTGCGCTAGAAAAACTTCTGCGACAGGCTTGTTCTAAATTGGTCGATTTTAACCCCAATAATGCCCTAGCAGCATCAATTTTAGGTCGCAAGTGCTCCAAATGGCTTGACGAGGAACATTTTGGATGGACTTGCATTTAAACAGACCATGGTTCGTGTGTCACTCCGTCAACCTACAGAATAATGACTTATTTCAGATTAAAATTTGACCCCCAGGGGAGCCCTTTCCTACCCCTGTAGCAGGTTTCAGGTAGCTCGTTTTGCATAGAGACCTCGATATTCGAAAAATTCAGCGTTTTTTACATCGGAAGGGGTCTAGACAATGTACATTCGAAAACGTTTCATTTTGGCTTCAAAAAGTGGTGTTTCAAAAGTACATGGTTTCGTGAAATGACCCTTATATTTTCGACTATATTTTGAAAGTCGGTTGCATTGACCCTACACCAAATGAAAACGTCTGAAAAGGCATAGCATACTCGTGCTGCACCCTATAACTAAATTATCATATTCGGCCTACCGGAAAACATATAAACAATAATTCTTGATGACCTGTGCGTTATCCAACAACTGGAGAAAGACTATGTTATGGAAATCAGGATCGATGACTCTAAACCCGTTGAATAAAACATTGTATTCAGCCTTCAGACCTATAAAGACATTTCTTGATGCATTGTATGTAATTAATAATCAGATAAATTAAAACGCACTATATTTTGGAAATCGGCTTGGTCGACCGTAATACCCGTGAAATCCCACGAAAAGGTATATAGCCAAGGTTCAAGACAGCAAAAGCATCTAAACCAGAGTGCTTGATAACCTAACAGCCACTCATTTCTGGATTCTCCACAGTCGGGAATCCTGGCATTTTTCGGTGCCCTCATGCAAGAAACTGGTGGTTGGACCCCTTGCAAAATCCCGAAATAAATTTTTGATTCACCTCCCCCGTGACATAAAAAATTGTGAATTACCTCTCTGAAGTTAAATATTTGACTAATTTCAGCAAAAATTGGTCGAAAATATGTTTTTAACCACAATAAAGAGGTTTTCGCACCGTTTCTATTTATTAAGAATTTTAACGATTTCCGAATACAGAATTGTGAAAATTCTTAAATTTCGACGCCATAGTCCAGGCCAGCACCTCCCACCCACACAAGTTCAACCCCGCTGGCAAAATTCGGCGCCCACCCTCCAGTTCCGACCCAAGGGGTTCTCCGGTTCATGATCTTGGCAAAATTTTCAGCGAATGGAGTATCCAGCCTTGTAAAGTAAAAACAAGCAATAACACGGAGAAATCTGAAAAATCGCTATTCCTGGTAAAGGGTGACGGACCATATATGGACCCAGGAAGTGGTCCTACAAAAAATCGTGGTCCGCAAAGTTGATAAGGTGATTCAGTATAGTGGTCTCTATTTTTCGATGCGAAGCCGGTGTTGCGAGATATGGGCTGCGAGCCGTTGGTGGCCGTAGGACCAGATTTAGCAAAAGAACCCTTAAAAACATGAAAGACCTTTTGCCATTTTAACCCGTAGATGGGGTCGCAGCCGTTTGCGTTCAACTAAAGAGCTTGTTCTCATCACTTTTGCTATCAAATAAAAAAATTTATCGAAATCCACCCGTCCGAACATGAGTTATGCGTTGCAGCAACAGACATTTTCACGATTTTTCACGCTGGGGCCCTCAGCAAAAAATCCGCACGCTTCGCTCGCTCCATTTCAATTACTAGTTGCTCACCCAGAGACTGGAAACAGAGCGTTTGCAGTTGACCTACTTTCAACTATTTCAATGTTCCAAACTGAGCTTCCTGAGCCAATTTAAAGCCTTGGAATAGCAAAATACAGCGAAAATGCATGAATCCCAATGGCTATTTACAGCCCTAACCAAATCCATGCAATACTTTATTTCGTCCTTCAAACGATAAAAAACAAGAACCTTTTTGTAATTTATAATAATCATTACTTTTGCGAAAAATTATATCTCAAGCGTCAATTCCACGTTGTATACCCCTAGCGTTTGCACTGTTGGGGCGAAAATACGCAAATTTGCCCGATAATTTATAGCGAGCTCTCTGCGTAAAACCACATTTAAAAAGTGACAAATATGACTATTTTTGATCTCGAAATGTATCATTTTAGACTCCTTCGAGACAGGGCTAACGACTTACCCGACATAGGTTTACACAAAGGAGCTTAATGGATACAACAAGCCCATCGTTAATCGAAAATAAGATTGTCAAAACTACAAAAAATTTCACTTTTACGGGATAATTTTTAAACTTTATTAAATTTTTAAATACAGCTCGAAACAGCTGTTCACAAAAATACATTGTATTAAGCAATATATAGCAAAGTTGCAGCTCTGCTCGACGGTCTTATTTTCCGATCTAAAAATATGGCACGAGTAACCTAAATGTTGGGGCACCTCTACTGAACAAAATCAAACACTCCAATGTCGGTTTGTGCCAATTTGTATGGAAAATCGTTGAATAGCGCACACAAACGGTAGTGCACAGCTACGTTCTATTAGGAGTCCAATAAAACTTGTGAAAATCAATCAACCTAGTGAATAATATTACGCGCGCCGTAGTCTGAAAAAATTTTGTTTGTTCAATTGAGCGCTAATTGAGGAAATTCTGCTCTCGCCATTTCAATTAATTTTATTCAAAGCAACTTGGTATTACTGCAGGGGACTCGTAGCGGGCCGTTTCAGCAGTGGGTGAGGCCCATTTGGGGGCCACACCTCAGCCGGCACCAACTGTTTTAAATTTACCATAAAACAAACTGCTGAGGCCTAAGAGGACAATATCTTGCAAAACATTAACATTATAATGAAACATTAGCAAGTAGAAATGGTACATCTGGTTGCAATTAACGAACCTTAATAGCTCGTGTCTTGCAAGAGTTGATTTGGATATAGGTGAGAGGAAGCTCCGTCCCTGCGGCAAACGTTCCATACCGCGATATTGCACCCTGAAAATGAAGGATAGCACGACACCATCTAATTTTGCATCAATATAAACATTCGTAACACCATTTTAATACAATAGCACTGTATTAAAATATTTGGGATGTCAAAAATCACTATTGCGACACAGAACAATTTCAAAAGAAAATTTAAATTTAATCCCACAGATACAAAATGACATAACATTAAATGAAACGTTGTTTTCCAGAGGGGCACGACAAAATAATGCGGCTCGATATTAAAAAAATGACACTATGATTTTCGAGACCAAAAACAACAATTATCTGCAGTATTTTCTAGAAGAACTGTTCGTGCAGAATAAGTTGAATTTCATAAAAATGCAAACATAAACGCACAGGCTCGGTTTAGGTGATTTTTAGTCGAAACGACGTGAAAATGAAAAATTAAATGAACTCACAAATAAACGCTAGAAGTGTAAGTTGAACTGCTATATTTTTCATTATGCAACTCGTTGTGACTCGGTATAGGGATGGTCGCATTCACGTCAGAAATAATTCAAATTTTTTCGCGAATCGTTCGTGAAAAATTCCCGAATAGACAGCTATAAAATTTTGAAAATCTACTAAATTTTTAACACCAGTAGTTTAAAAACAAGAACATGGGAAATATAGCAACTTTATTAGCTGTTACATTTTATCACATTAACTTCAATAAATTACCTGACCACCGGCTGTGCTTGTCGTCGTTCGTCCGTTCGCATCTGGACTATACCTCGTATCGACTTCAGCGTAATTGAGCTCCGGCGTTATTTCTGCCAATGACGATTTGGCAAATGTTCCATTACTAAATGAGCTCACATCCACTACAGTCGACATCTGCCGCCGTAAATCCTGATTCTGTTGTTGCCGGTCATGGGTTAACGGTGTCGCTTGGACTGATGCGGTGGATAAATTAGGTGTTGGCACATCGGGAAACTGAAACACTCTATCGGAACGTCGCTGCGCCGGCACAGCTGACAGCCAGTCGTGAGACAGTTGTTGCTTGGTTGTGCGATACTGAGAGTTGTTGTACGACGCCTGAATAACGCATGTCAAAATACCAATTTAAATCGAAATCCATCCTCCAAACTACTAAAATTTCGCATATGTGGGACATGACAAAGAGTATTGTCAGCTCGCAGTTGGGAGTAATACCGCTACATGTGGGGACATGACAAAGAGTACTGTCAGCTCGCAGTACGGAGTAATACCGCTACATGTGGGGACATGACAAAGGGTATTGTCAGCTCGCAGTACGGAGTAATACCGCTACATGTGGGGACATGACAAAGGGTATTGTCAGCTCGCAGTTGGGAGTAATACCGCTACATGTGGGGACATGGCAAAGGGTATTGTCAGCTCGCAGTTGGGAGTAATACTGCTGCATGTTAGGACATGACAAAGGGTATTGTCAGCTCACAGTTGGGAAAACGCTACACGTGGGCTAATTGGGTCAACTCTATTGTACGGAGTAGGGACCATAAAGTACTGTAACGTAAAATATGTGAAACTTGGCGACTGTCTGCAAGTGGCATTGATATATCATTAGTAACGGAAAATAATAATTGCCGCATTTTTAGCGCAACATGATGAGAGAGGACATGTGGGAATGAACTGGGGTTAGGTAATTACCTGGATCTACTACATAACCTACCAGTTAGAGAAACAAATACAATATCATTCGCGAAAATTACATCACAAGAATAATTCATTTTATAACCGAACAATTTATTGTTTCTGCTGGTTGTTTTAGCCCTCAACAACAGTGAACAGTGCAGTGATTTTGCTCAAAACCAAAAAACATGTGTCAATGATTTGTATTGCCAAAAATGTCCTAAACACAATTACTAGGGTCAATTATCCGGTAACACCTCCACCTCTCACAAGGAACTATGTACAAAACAATTATGCTGAACAATAATGACGCGGGGTTTCACAGTGAAAATGAAAGGGGTGGCTGAATCCTCAAGTCCGGTCGCTGACCCTGTTGGCCACCTCACCCTCAAAAGTTTGACCCGGTAAATTTTTTATTCTGACACCGAGAAATTTTTACCTCCGGCCAAGAACGGTACAATTTTAGCATTTGTTGCCCATATCAGTCATGCAATGCAGTAATACTGGCGAAGACAAGTATAGAAAACGATACATTTCTGTAAATATATGCATAATATACATATATTATTAGTATCTCGAAAGCGAAAGAGAAATAAAGCGATCGTGGTTTCATTTTTAAGTTATTTTGTTTAATCATGTGGTTATACAGTCACGGCCAGAAATAAGTGCAAAATAATCGATCGAAATCGATCGAAATTTCGATCGATTTCGATTAAACGAAACTTCGATCGATTTCTATTTCGATTAAACGAAATTTCGATCGATTTCGATTTCGTTCGATTTCGATCGTTTTCGATTTTTGCGCAATTAGATAAATTTCAAAATTTTAAAATTTCGATTTTTTTCGATTAAACGAAATTTCGATCGATTTCGATTAAACGAATTTTCGATCGATTGCGATTTCGATCGTTTTCGATTGCACTTATTTCTGGCCGCGACTGTAGTATATCACCCAAGAACCTGAACCCTAAACCCATTAGAAATCCTAAAACCTCGACAACCCTACGCTCATCGAAAGCCACTGGCAACACATCAAGTCCTTGTGCGGGCCGCTTGATAACTGAACCAGCGTATCAAGCCTACCGCCAAACCTATATAGACAATTCTTGATGACCTGTACGCAACACGTAACCAAACAACTATTCTGGAAATCGGGTTCATTGACAATAAGCCCACTGAAAACACATTAAATAGGCGCGCTGTACTCTAGGTAAACAAATAATTGTATTCAACCGACCGAAAATATCTAAATACTTAATACCATCTACCAAACTACTGAAAACCGACGATTTTCAATATCACAATGAAAAGGTCTGAGTAGGCATAGAATACTCGTGCTGGACTCTACATAACCAAACCATTCTATTCAGCCTAAAGAAATATCTATATATGTCAAGTTTGATGCCCTGTACGCAATACATAATTAAGCAAATGAAAACGCACATTTCGGAAACCGGCATCCGTTGACCGTAAAACACTTGAAGCTAGGGCTGCACCGGTATCCGGCAGGGTACCGGATAATTTTTCTTGAATTTTTTGCAATACAGCATTAATATTTTCCAAGACTTCCCACTGGTTTGCAGACAGTAATTCGATGCCACTATCAGCTGAACGCAACGCCAAGGCCCGTTTCTGTTCCAAAAGACTGACAAACATATTGTGCAAAATAGAGTTCCAACGCGTTGGAACATATTGCACCAACTTTTTCTTAGGCAATTCTTACTGTTGCTAAATTTTCGCCAAATTACCACACGCTTTTGAGTAATGGTTGTAATGACCCACTATTCGTCTTCCAATAGATAGTTGTTTCCATCGGAAACAACTATGTGGGATATTTATGGCATCGTTTACGCATAACTGTAGACAATGAGCGTCACATGGCACTTGACTGATTTCTAAATATTTCATTGACACCCTCAAGCAGTGAGCGAACCTTAATTTTCATCAGTTCATTAATTTCGGAAATAACAGTTTCCCTGAATAACTTTCTACTTTGAATTACATAACGGCGTTCCAGGCAGTTTAGTAAATGTTTTTTACCAACATCTTCAACAATTGAATCACATCGTTTCAGCAATTTTGGTTTGAATTATTTTGGCTTTTTCGCTGCTGATGTCCCATTGGAGCTAGCGCCAGAAACGTCCTTAGATCCATTTCTGCAGAGTTCCTTGTCTTGATGGCCAGGGTTTCTGTTTGTTTTTTAGACAAAGCTACATATTCAGAAGATTTCAAAATGTGTTGTCGCAAATGATTTTTCAAACCGCTTGTTCCGAAATCTTTGGGTGTTTTACCGCCACGAGAAATCATTTTGATGCAAGTGTTACCCTTTGCATGGGCAGCGGTACCGTTAGCAAGGAAAAACTTGCCATATAGTCGACGAACTCATTACTTATAGAGTTTCTATGCTATTTGCTGTTTAGATATAAATATGTACTATTTCTTACTATTTATTTACCGCAATTGGGCTAAAAAATTCGCCTGTGTTGTTCACTAGAACAAATTGTGATTATCCGGTATTCGAAATCCGGCCATTTTGGCTATCTGTTACAGCCCTACTTGAAACCCCATGAAAAGGTACAATATAGTCAAGTTGGACTCTATAAAGCAGACCTATCGTATCTAGCGTGCTCGATAACCTAATAGGCACTCATTGTAAGGTAAAACAAGCAATAACACGGTGAAATTTGAGAAATCGCTATTTCTGATAAAGGATAGACGACCCAGAGCGGCCCAGATAGATTGGTGCCACAAAAAGCCTGTGTGGCGAGACATGGACTGCGATACCCTGGTATTCGTATGGCCAGATTTGGCAAAGACCCTTCTGTTTTTTGCCATTTTGACCCAGAACATGGAATCGGGGCTGTTCCGTTCAACTAAAGGCACATCGTCGTGAGTTTTGCTGTCGAACAAAAAATTGTCAAAATAGGTCCATCCAAACATGAATTATGAATGACAGGGAGACACACAAAAATATTACCATTTCCTTCCTAGCGCTGTCAGTGAAAGCTCCGCTCGCTTCCCTCGGTCCGTTTCAAATATTTCTCTCCCCACCCAAAACATCACTAGTAACTCTATCGAGATTGCAGAACGTAGTGAAGCATGGGTACACCTACGCCTTTTGCATGCCCAGCCAATCAGGTCTCTATGTGGATCACACAATACCGCACAAGTTCGAACAAAACTAATCAATTTTTTATCATTTTACTATGAGATAAAACCAACCAGAGAAAAAATTCGACAGCAAAGATAAAAATTAAAATGGGGCAAAAACCCATATGTTGATCCGTGACCCCGGAACCAGACCTAAAATCAAAAAAAAACGCTAATGCCGGTTCGAATGAGTCCAAGATTAAGAAAATCGGTTAAGTCGTTCTCGAGGTATGCCCGATCACACACACACGGAATTTAAAAGATTTCACTTTTGCAATACACAATTTCCATTAAGTTTCACTAAATTCTGATGAAACAATCCCGTTTTTACAATATTTTTCAAGACTTGTCTTTTAAATTTATGTGTTTTTCGTCCTCGGCTTTGCTTTCCAATATGCTCGACATATATTTTGGTTATAGCGCCTGTCGTCAATACTTCTAACGTCATCGAACCTTTAATAATTTTGTTGTACAGCTTCATATAAACTTTTAAGCACTCTCCAATAATTATTCTATGCAATGTATATAATAATACCCTGCCTTTAAAGTTGTTGAAAAGCTTAAAATTTTGAAGTTCTTTATATCGAAATATTTCAGATCTTATTGACGCTCCGCAGTAATGATATTATACAAAACCTCTAGAAACCTGTAATTGTTAAAATGTAAAAGTTTCTAAAATGTAATCGTGTTGGATGTCATTCGATTTAGCCCGTCGAGACGAAGTGGCACAAAAATGAACCTGATCAAGCGACTCTTTCAAAAATGTGTGAACCCTTTTCTTTCTAATTGTTTACCAATAATTATTATAACATTCTAAATTTAGAACAGGCGGAAAGAACAATGCAACATATACACATAAGTAACATAATATGCATACATATATACGCACGCTGGCTTCCACAAATACGGAAGGAGTCCCGGCCGTTACCCCTGGTAAATTTTGGCCCCCCTCGAAAATATACGCCCCAGTTTTTTACGTCATTAGAAATTACCCATGTTTTGTCTGATGGGCTATACATATGTGAATTCTTCATTATTTTGGCTACAAAATCGCCAAATTTTTCCGTGCGGGGTTAAAAATTACTAGTTTCCCCTTTTTAGTAAGCGCAATTATAACCAATCGCTAGATTACTCATTGCTTCTGACGGTTATGGTACTTCACGGTCCCCACGTCAACTGAAGGACCCTCCATGAACTAAGGAATCGATCTCCCAGGTATTTTCGGTTCACACAGTTCTGAATTCGACAGACCCCCAGTTCACGCCCCCGGTATAATTTTGGTAGTATGGAGAAGTCAGACGGGTATATTGTTGATCCTGTGGAACCGGGTCGTAAGCAATGTGAACACGGCCTAGGTGCGACCTTTGAATGAATCTTTAAAACGTACCGACACGGATTGATTTGAATAATAATTGTAAGACCGTGATCGCTGTTGTTGATGATTCATATGTGCCACAGGTGTCGACGGTAATGGCGTTGCACCACCTTCTGCCGCGATTGCATAATACGACAATTCTGCGCCAGATTGATCATTCCAGGCTGCAGGGAGATTGCGATAATTTTGGCAGATACCCCGTGTATTATCGTAGGCTGCTGTTAGACTTTCGCCTAGAGCAAAGCAAGAAAGAATTGTAAACTAAAATATTTTGTATATTAGTTAAAATAGCAGATTTATATAATCTGGTATATTGTACATAACGTAATTTGTAATGGACACTACTCTACGTTACCAATCCCTGCGTTCCACCCGGGATCAAATAACATTCCTCACTATCTTGGTTATGGCCCCGACGACGAATCCGCCGTTGTGGGATTGAGAATGCACATGACTGTCCTGATGCCTGGATGAAATAGTCTTGTGTCCGGCAGCACGACGCCTGGCAACATGACAATAAAAAAGCTTAAATAAATTCATTAATTTAGGTGTACCCCAAATCTATAAGTAGAATTAATTTCGATAGCGAATGAACTCTGTTCGACATCCCAGATTTGATGAAAGGTAATGAGCTGGTCCATTTCGTTTAAATGGAAACTAATTAGTCATATAAAACTTTTTTTGGGTCGACACGTGTGTCTGGCCCCAAATATTTTTACGTAAACCCAAAAAAATTGCTGGACCCAGAGCAGTTTCGGCTTCGGAAACATAGGGTTGCTAATTAATTCTATTACAAAGTGCAGGCTTTCTGCCGTTGATTCTTACATGTATATAAAGTTGATTGCTGCTGCTTTCATGGATGACCCTCATCGTTCTTCTGGTTTGGACAGGCAGAGAATAATTTATGTATTCGTAATTATGTAATAATATAAAATTGCGTCTCGTAATTACGTTTCTTTATTGTGTAAAAATTCGTGAAATTCTCGAGCCAAAAATCGTAAGTCTGGGCCCAGGGTCCGTTTTGGAAAAAACCCTGGCTGATATACAGTTACAATCAGAATTAAGTGCTCAAAAATCGATCGAAGCTTCGTTCGATTTCGATCGTTTGCGTTTAAACGAAAATCGATCGTTTAAACGAAAGTCGATTAATTTAACGAATTTCGATTGCGTCAAAATAAAAAAATAATTTAATAAAAAATGTTAGTTCGCGTTTAATTTAACGAATTTCGATTGTGTTGAAATAAAAAATATTTTAATAAAAATGTTAGTTTGCGTTTAATTTAACGAATTTCGTTTAAACGAAGATCGATCGATTGCGTTTTCGTTCGATTTCGTCTGCGTTCGATTTTATAAGCACTTAATTCTGATTGTAACTGTAGTAACTCTGTAAATTGCATTTCAGACTGCTTTGCGATACTATTCATCTGGGTACCAATCGGACACCATTGCAACGATATATAACGTAGCGTGACAGGAGTGCCATACTCTTCTTCAATGGTTAATCGTGACCTCTTACTACAACAATATGAATATCGTTACTATTTTTGCCAAATCGTAGAGCGTGTTTCGGTATAATTTTTGAAAAGGAAGCCGAAAGCAAAATGATCTGATGAATTGGCAGATTCTTAAATTCGATGGCCGTGAGGAAGCAGTATGAATAAATCATGACAAGTAGTGTCTTGGCGTGTCGTCAGATTTTAGATGGAGCCGATGCAAACCGCGTAACAAAAGCGGCGGCAGTTAGCGAAGACGATTAAACGAGTAAAATCATACCTTTATCAGAATCATAAATACTTCCCGACAGTGTTGTCAATACAGTCGACGCAGTATAGCCACCCATTGACGCCCGTCGTTGTGTTACCGAAGTCTTTGATGAGACCAACTGAGGTGCTGTCAATGAATAACGTTCCTGCTCAGCGGCCCGTTGCACTCCGAAGGTTGTACCCATTTCTTCAAGCACCAAATCACCTGGATTCACTAAATGACGTTGACAGCTCGATATCCCTGGATCGTCAATCTTACTATCGTAGATCGAAAACCGGCCACGAACTGGTTGATCAAGTTGGTAGCGCCAGTTTACAGCACGATTAATTGTGGTATGTAGAGATGATACATCAATATGGTTATTGTCAGGTGTAATTTCGCTTCTTGTTCGTCGAAAATTGAGCCGAAGTTTATCACAGCCGACTGTTGCTGCTGGTTGCTGAAACACAGACAAATTTAAGGCCTAATCATACAAATTACAGTATACTAGTACAATATTACAATGAAAAACGAAGCTACCGAAAGCACACCATATACTGAATTTGATAACATCAGTGATAATTATACTAGTGCAGACACGGACAGAAATAAGTGCACAAAAAACGAACGTAACAACGTTCATTTGAGTTTACCTTCGTTCACAAACAAATGTAAAACATTCTTTCAAAGACATGATAAATTTCGGACGCGTTTACGTTCGTTTGTAAATGCAAATTATTACGTTCGTTTGCGTTTCAGCTTCGTTTTTATGCACTTATTTTTACTCGTGACTGCAGCCAAGGTGGTAAATTCTGAGTGTTGAATATGCAATTTAGAGCCACGTACACAGCTACATTAATTAAATATCTACCTACAAAATGCGTTGAACATCAAACATGTTTTTGGGATAATGCTAACTTTTAGTAGTCCACCTAACAGGCCAACAAGTTTCAAAAATTGCTAAAAATCATCCCATGTAAAATGCGGAATTTTTGTGGCAGCAAAATCGGTCCTTCGGTATAAAACTAAAAACATTGGATACATATAGCTAGTTTTTTTAATTTTGGACATGCAAAGATCTAACTATTAGGAATGGTGACAGGCCTGCATCGATCACACTGCTCTCAAGGGAAATAAAAAAACCCAAATCACAAAATCTTCAAATTAAGTGCACTCGCACACCAGGTGGCATCGAGGCATCGAGAAATAATCGAAAAAGACCCCAGCAGGCGACCCTAAGAACCTAAAGAAACGAAAAACACACATCCGAAATGAATCACTAGACAGATAGGTTCGACCGGAAAAAATATGAAAAAGACGAATATTTCCTTAATTTATTGTAGGAATGTGACGGAAAATTGTGGTTTCTCTTCTTTTCACTCACAGACAACCTTATTAAGGTTTGTGGTTTCCCTCAGAGAAACCACGACTTTTGAAGAAAAAGTATAAAAAAATTACAAAATATAGCACACAGTTGAAAATTACAAGTACCTTGCAAGCAAGGATGAAACGGAGCTAGCATGGCCTGTAGGCAGTAATACCATGGCATTCAAAGCACCGAAAAACCCTATAATGGACGATTTAAACACCCTGAAAGAATGACATGAAAGACCAACAGAAGACAGACCATATTTAGGAAATCTGGTTGATCGAAACTTAGATCTGTTATGTTGATGCTTAAATAACACAACCACAGTAGTTAGCGTAGCGAACCCCACACAGATAATTATAAACGCACTGAAAGCAACGCACAGTCAAACAACGTACTACATGCCATATCAGGGAAATGGCCTCGTCGACTCCCAAGCCTTAGAAACGCAGAAAACATGAAATATAACCATGCTGGCTCTAGATAACAAATCAATCGTTTTCAACGTATTTTATAACCTAGCTCAATCGTTGTGAAGTAAAACACTCAACAACATGCCAAAATTTGAGGAATGCACTTAGCCTTCCATGAAACGGCACATAACTTTCATATAGAACAAAAAATATTGTCGAAATCCATCCACCACGAGAAAAGTTATGAGTTCCACCGACAACCGAAAAATACACGATTTTGCTCCTGATATCCTTAGTGGAAAATCCGCTCACTACCTTTCAATAAACACGTTGGCAAGATGTAACAATATTGGACGCTCATATGAAATACTTATACTACATGTGACAGCAAGTATTATTATATCACAAAATAATAATTTTTTAGTCATAACTTTCTATATAAGACTTTGTCGTCCGTTATTGCAACATTAAGATATACGGCGTACTAATGAGAAATTAGTACAACCAAAGCAGTCAAAATCATCTATATCATAATTCCATCTACAGACCAAAAAAATTGTAACGTCTCCCGGTTTCTACCAAAACATAACCGTGGGGGCGGTCTTTGGACTCCTCTTATAGGGCCCGGACACCAAGCAGGGCGTTGAATGCCGCAGGGCGCCTCAGATAAGGCGCTTATGTTTTATCTATAGCGAAGTGTCGAAATTATCATTAAAACTCTGAACGTTAATGGTTTTATAATACATTGATGGTTAATAGTATGACACTTCCCTGCACTCACATGCTACCCCGTGTTTGATGATACGGGCGTTTTCGGCATTACCCCCCAGTTTTTTTTGGAGGGGGGGGGGGGCGGGGAGTACGTCGGAGCCCCAATTTCTGGGGGGCTCGGTTTATAAGCAGCTTCCCACAAATTGGGGGGTACCACCTACCCCCCCCCATCAAAAAAAAATAAAAAAATATATAACTAAAACTAAACATACGTATAACTTAAGATTGAGGAGAATTAATGTAAACATTTAGTACACAGAAAAAATGAATTTAATATCATAGATTTAGTTGAACATGTCTAACCCATTCATCGAACCCACCCGTCCATTAATTGTTGTAACTTAAAAAACTTATTCTCTAACCCATTCAACAATACAATTCTAACAAATCATTGTTTAACCCATTCATCGAGCCCACCCATCCATCAACTGTGATGATTTATTGAGAACAAATAACCAAACTTTAATTACGGAACGTTTAGTCAGTCCCCAACATGGATACTTCATAAATGACGCTATTTCAGTCAGTACAATTGCCTTAAACTAGTCCCGAATATCAGTTCCACAAAACAGGTCCAAAGGTCGGCCGGCGCGCTCAGTTAGATGATGATGATTATTTTTCATCAGAGTCCCATAAATGAGATAAACTGTGGTACTGCTCGCACAGTTTCTGACTGCATTACAGATATGTTACAAATGTGGGCTGATTACGTTTACAATCGCACTGGATATTTATATTAACCATGCAAACATATTTCTGAATTGTGTTCTACTTACGTTTCACAGGACAATTTGAGGAGTTAATCTTTTCTTTTGTTTGGTTGTGTTGGAACTTGATCATTGTGTATACATAATGTATGTTTGAACCACAGAACAAGTAAAAATGTGGACAACTTTACACAAAATTTTTAAATCGGATTTCCGGTTCCGTTATGGTTTTTGCATTTTTCTATAATCGCAACCAGAACACGATTTTCGGCGAAACCGGAATCATACACGCTAGCTCAATAAAATAATGTTTCAGATATAAGGACTGGCCATTGCGGACTAGGCAATAGCTGTGGAAAGATTAGTTTTGTTTTGCTTGTTAAATTTATGGGATATTGGTTCGTTAGGTGCAAATGTGTTATGGAGTCTGAAATAACGTCTACGAAAAATTATTTTAATTACCGTCAGTTATGGCATCAAACGCAAGATATTACAGCCACACTTTTCTTTACTGATATAAGCAATGTTGTAAACTTCCAAAAGATTGATGATGAGGCGTTGTCAAGACATCAGTATTGAAAAATTTAGTGGTATTAGTTTGCGAAAAACGTAATATTTAGTTTTATCAAATGAACGCTGGAAAAAATGTCATTACTGTAAATTCCATACTAGGCAATAGAATGTAACTGCAAAGTTAAAGCTACAGAAAAGAACATACATTCTCAGCTGAGTCTTCTTTCGATTCTACAAAACCAATAACGGGAGAGTGATTTTTCGAATAAGTGACTCCCATAAGGTCAATAATTGGGTCAAGCTCAGCGTGTCCACGTCGGAAGCGTAGCTGTTGATTTGCCACACTGCAATTCGCCGGCACAGCTGCGCTCATAACGGACGTATTATTCTAAAACAATTTAAACACGTAAAAATGAACATTAAGCCCTCGAAACGATTCGGCTCAAAATCGATTATAGAATAAACGAACTGATTACGTAAACCCGCATGCTATATTTATGGTACAAAACTATTCGTGCGTCCAGATCACAAACGGAAATAAATAAAGTTCAAATAAGCAATAGCATGTGAGAAGGCCTTGAAATCGAAACTGCAAATTATTAAAAATACACCAAACGTCCACGAAATACCGTGATATGTAGCAAGTATGATGCATAGAAGGAATTGGATTAACATTTAGCCTGAACAAGTAAATCAAATGATATTAGCGTCAGTACATTAAATCACGCACATAGACCTCTATAAACTGAGCAGCAGAGCCAATATTTCTGCTCTGGGCATCGAAATATGGCAACTGCGCCACTAGACTATCACATTGAAAATAGAACTAACGTGCAATAATTATCATTCCCTTGTCTAAGCATGGTAGGCACGTCAGTACCACAAAGGCAACTGGAATTCTAATTCCGAAAGTTCCTGTCCACGGCATAACAGTTGTTAGAAATTTTGTCTGACTGCTTATGCCTAATTTTTACTTAGACTTAATTAACGCACACTGGAAAACAAAAGTTTCAAGATTCATTGCTTCAAACACTCCTGTTGTAAAACCAGTTTTTTGACACCATACAGATAATTGAAATTTTAGTTTAACTAATCTCTGATTATAATAATATCAAAAGTTTATCATGAACTTTTCATAATAAACTACATAATCGCTGAAACATAATAATATCAAGACTTCATCATGAGCTTTTCATAATACACTACATAATCTTTGAAATATAACATCAAGAGTTCATCGGCAACTCTTAATAATAAACTACATTCGCTGAAATATAATAATATCATTCATTGTACAACTGTTATTTTGTTGTCAAGGTTGTCGCTATTTTTCATTAAACGCGAGCCATAAAATTTGTGAAAAATTAATTTTTGCAGGTAATATTGTTGTGAAGTTCTAAAAAGAAACTGCATCAAAGTCGGCACACTCACCCGAGTACCAGGAAAAACCGGAACCGAACCAGCAACCGGAACCGGTCATTTATACCGGATCCGGAACCTGGTCTTCGTAACCTATATAGTAAATCGTACTATAGTAAAACAGATAAAAGAAGAAATTAAGGTATAGTGGATTTAAAATGTATTAAAAATAACTTTTACGTTAAACTTAATGTATTGCGATGGCATATATAAAACAGAGGTATAGATCCAGATACTCATACTCACTGTCCACGGTAAGAACAAGAACACCATCACAAAGACAACTACTGTAGCAAACTGGAATTCAGGGCTACACAAATGTGAACCCATATCCGCTACATTGCCTTTCTGTAATTTTGAAGATGCTGAGGAAGCCAATAATGTTTATTTATCGAGCAATATGTCGGTTTTTGGACACACAGAGCAAAAATATCTTCCACTATACGCACTTTCGTATAGTGTTTCAAATTCAATGTGCTTGCAACGCATGAAGCGTAGATTAAACACTTTCAACATGTCTCCAGTCGTCTATCTTTACTACACATACATTTGTTACATGTTGTTCTGTAGGAAACTTGAAATTATTGGTTTATATGATTCAAAGAGAAATAATAGAAGATAATTTTCTGAAATAGTGGTCAGAGACACTGTTTAGGCTAGTGTTGGGCAAACAGTGCCCGTCAGTTAGATGATAATAATAACTTTCTAATCAGAATTATGCTATGACTCAGACAAACTGTGATACTGCCCGCACAGTTAAAAAAATACAGTTCACCGGGGTTATTTTAGAGGGGGTAAGGGGGGGGCGACCCCAAGGATCGGCTTCCCCCCCCCCTCCCGGCGAGCTCCCCCTAGACACCGACCCTACTTTTTCGCAAAAACGACCCCTTAAAATTTACGTTTTTTCAAAAACTTGACCGCTTAAGGGGTCACTAGAAAATTTCTAACTAATATACACCCATATCGTAGGCTAAACGATCAATTATTTGGTCACCAAACCTAAAATATGCATGTATACTATGTATTATGGCCAACAACTGAAAAAAACCAGCGCCACAGAGGTATGTTGGGACACCTGAAAGAAAAAATGTATTAATTTTTATAAAATTACTGATTTCCGAAATGACCCTTGCTACTGACCCCTTAGGGGTCAGTGAATTTTTCCGTTTACTGACCCCTATCTGGGAGGGCCTAAAATAACCCCGGGTTCACTGTCAAGAAAGCAGTTTGTCACCTTTGTTGCAGATAACGTTACTTTGCTTCAATGTAGACTGATTTACAAAGTTTACAAGCGCACTGGCTGGTGCTTGACGCAATTTATGTTATCCAAGCTCAAGGCTAAGTACTTCTACGTAATCCATACTCTATTACCGAGTTGGACCGATTTAATTCGAACATTCCCCGCAGACTTGTGAATGTGTAAAATAGCTGTTACAAGCATCGATATGGCTTTGTTTTGTTAACAAATTCCTGCAGGTTACGATAAAAAATTCCTACTTAAATTATGCGTCCTACTTAGGTTCCACACAGCAAATTTCTGAATTAATCTTTTGTTTTGCTTGGTTATATAGGAACGTGATCATTCTATATATGGACCTGTGAGCCGTATATATGTATATATATGTTGGGACCACAGATGATGCAAAAATATGGAAAATTTCAAACAAAATTTTTAAACCAGAATTCCGGTTCCGGTATGGTTTTTGCCCTTTGCCGGAACCGCAACCGGAACATGATTTTCGCCGGAACCGGAATTCCGGTTACGCCCTGCCGAGTACATTGTGTTAGAAAAATATTTTTGATGAAAAGTTAACGCGACGGCCCATGTAGTGCGTCAGGATTCTGCACGCGGTCAGAAGCAAAACTCAACCGCACTCAACCAGGTTAAAGTGAAACAAACTTACTTTAAACGAGTTTCGATGCGATTGCATCGCTGGAGTGTCATTTAATCGATTCAGTGATTCCGGCAGATCATCATCTAAATCCGTAGGATTCCGAGTTTTGAACGAACGAACAATCGGTTTTGCATCTTGACAAATCTGGTCATCATCGTCGTCGTCGGGTTCCAATGCTTCATTAACTTGTCCACATTCCAGACCTAAAATAAGTTTTATCGCCAAAGCACTTCGAGCTATTATGAATAATAATAAATATACCACAATTAGTGCGAAACCTGCTTAATAAAGCATAATGAGGAACACACCTATTACAGACCTAACAAAAATAACGAGTTTCCGGTAGGAAAACAGCATCACAAACTTGTGTATTACTACGAGCACCCACAAAAATACTGAGCGCATGTAATTTATCTACACCCGTAATGCGATAGTACACTTAGTGACCCCACCAAATACTTGTTACGAAAAAAAGCTGAATTTCATTCAGTGTTTCGTTAATAGAAAATTGGCAAAATCAAATATAAGTGCAAGAAATTTGACCTTGTGTTCGAACAGAATTGCTGCGTTTGCAATTTGCAGAAATTCGGTTCCCTAATGCCTAATCCATTAAATTTAGATTATTCAGTGTTCGTGAACAAATTTAGTGCAAAAGTCAAGTCAATAAAATCGAGCCCATAGTTAAGCTGTCGGTGTTCACAAACAAAACCTGTTGAATTCAAATTCGACAAATTGTCGTTCTCAAAAACAAGGGCAATTTTCGTTGTATTTTCGCGAACACAGTCAGATTTCAATCGCGAGCGCTGTGTTTGCGAACAGTTTCACATCGAGTTTCAATTGGTCAAAAATCGTTCCGTAACGATTATTTTTGTACAAAATTACAAAAATGGGTGTTTGGTGGGCCCACCTTAAGTATAGCTGCGCATAAATTTTCAAATTTGTACGCTCTATCTAGAATTCACAAAAAATTTGTATCGCCCTTTCTGGTTTTAAAGTGAATGATAACGCGCGTCAATTAAGCCATACCATATAGTGTAATCCAACCACTGTAGTGACACTATAGCAGGATTTTTTCACGATTGTATCTCAAAACATAGGTTGATCTTTTTAGAAATGAACATTTTGACTTTTTGCTGCTTTATGTGAAAATGTATATGGTAATAACTTGTCTTATCGACAAGGTGGAGAATTCTGAGTGTTGACGATCTAATTTAGTGGGACGTACACAATTTGCGTTGCTTTAATACTTGATGATACCCGTTTATTCCGTGCAACATGCAGCTTCATAATACAGAGGATGAATATCTCTACAAAATGAGACCAAAAATATTAATTAATCGAGCGCTTGTGGAGATATTCCCAGTTTGGGCGTATTTTGGGTGTTTTAAACCTATTCTAAAATCCATTTTAACCCAACCCCGTAGCGTCAAAAAGAAAACAGCGGTATATCATCTCCTACTACAATAAAGGATGAATTGCTCCACGAAACGAACCCAATAACACCCATATAATGTAATTGGTTATAGAGATATGACCGTGTACGTCGTATATTTTTAGCCTCATGGGTCCCTTTAAAAACGCATTGTACCCTAATCCAGGACCCAAGGGTAACGTGCAAAATCGTTATCTATAATTCTATAGAACCTTAATTACTCTGAAATGAGCCTGATTTGCCTGAAATATCTGCATCAGTTGTACCGATCCGACCAAGAATACGTTTAATCAGACCCCTTTTGACCCATCCGAGTCTCCGACCCTCTTTTATGACCCGGAGGGGTTGGAATCCGTTTGGGTTTCTAGCAAAAATCCGCAATATAGAGACTTTAGCTTTCGAATGAACTATTGCACGAGTAATTAAGGCTAGTCAAAGTTAGATTATACGTATCACCCCCAAAATAAACTCAGAAACGGACGCCATCGAAATTTACGACTATGACTAGTGTGAATTTTTGCTACGCTCGTTTCACTCTCTACTCATAATTCAAATAACGTGAGTGAATAAGCTCATAGCTTTAGATACAAACTGAGTTAGCAGGAAAATTTGTTCCCTTATGGTTGTAAAGTTCTTCATAGGCTGATAATTTTCAGTCCATTTTATTTTTCAGTCCATTTTATTATACTAACTTCATTAAATGCACTGAAAAGAAACTGGAATGAACCGACACAAATGGGTCGCAGAATTTTACATAAATATAAAATTTCAGCAGTTTGTAAATTCTTTGATGTAACTGACAACATAAAAGAGTGATACCACAGATTACGCATGCAATGATAACAGTGATACTGCACCATCACCAACAAACGACACTTCAACTCTAGATCTGTTGGGAAACTCGTTTCGAGAGTAAACAACACTCAAAGTAAGAATTTAACCAGAAAAACACCAAACGACACTTCAACCCTAGATCTGTTGGCGACCTCTTTTCGAGAGTAAACATTCAAACTAAGCAGTTATTCAGAAATCCTCTAACAATTCGTATAGACTGGGCAACCCGTGACTATTTAGTATGTATCTTAGTTATTACGCTTTACCTTTGTTTATCGGCACTGGCGATTTGAATCTTTGTTCGTTCAACCGTTGCTGGCTTGCATACAGTTCCATATTTTGTGGCCCTTCTCTGTCCATGTCGGCTGAACTTTTCGGTCGAGTCAGAGAATTTTTACTACGAAATTCAGGCCGTATTATAAATCCCTCACTACTACAGAATGACGGCGATGGCTCTGACATAGTTCGTAGCTGAGAAGCATTTTGGCTGCCCGAATTGCTAAACAGCGTCCGAAAAAACATTCCTTTTCTGCTCTTGATTGACCCAAATTTCAAAGTCGTTTCATCGAACGAAGAGCCTTTGGACGACAGTGCCTCGGACTTTGACGAGCACAGTTGCTTTTTTGAAGTTACGACGGCTGTAATATCGCCCATGGTTTGTTGACGACGTTGCCATCCATTTAGCATCTTTTGCCTACTCCAAATCTTATCGTTCGCGGCATTACCGTTAGTACCCAGTACACTTTTGCAACTGTTGTACAATGCCGACGAAAGACTGGGAGCAACGTAAACATCGTTTTCTTGAACATTATTTCCGTCACTGTTAGATGTTACCAAGTTGGCAAGGAATCGCTTCGCTTTGGCAGTAGGTGTCGTCTAAAATGAACGCCATGAAATAGATTCAACCGTTAAACGATTACATTTGAGTCTGTTGGAACATTGCTAACATGAATACAGTAAAATCGTTACAGCTACCGAAAAAACCGTTACATAGTCTACGTACAAAAGTCTTTTTTATTGCAACAATGTCAACTGAAAAACATTAGCAGCGACTGCATATACATAGTTATAACTGGCCGTGAGATACACTACTGTCGAAAACGACAATACAGCCATAAATTGGAATGTCCAAAGGGTATCAACACTTGAGGGGGCACACACCCGAAAGTAACACAAACTTGGGGACTTGAACTTTTAGGACGTAAACAAAGCTGCTTTTGTGCTTCTCACACGTCTTTATGAATATTTTTGGCAAACCATCTGGCCTTTCCACAGCCCTTCCGGAAAGCGGTGGAACGTCGGAAGCATGTTCATTCTCGCTGTTAGCTTCAAAGCTGAGCAGGGAGTAACCGGAATTCCGGTTCCGGCGAAAATCGTGTTCCGGTTGCGGTTCCGGCAAAGGGCAAAAACCATACCGGAACCGGAATTCCGGTTTAAAAATTTTGTTTCAAATTTTCCACGTTTTTTGCTTCATCTGTGGTCCAAACATGTAATATATACATACACAATGATCAAATTCCAAAACAACATAGCAAAAGAAAAGATTAACTAACCAATTTGCCGTGTGAAACGTAAGAAGGGCACATAATTTGAGCAGGAATTTTTCATAACTTGCAGGAGTTTGTTAAATCAAAGCCAGGTCGATGCTTGTAGCAGCTATTTCACACATTCAGAAGTCTGCGGGGTACGTTCGAATTATACCGGTCCAACTCGGTAACAGAGTATGGCTTACGTAGAAGTACTTAGCCTATGCTTGGATAACATAAATTGTGTCAAGCACCAGCCGGTGCGCTTTAAACTTTGTAAATCAGGTGAAATTGAAGTAACGTTATCTGCAACGCAAGCAGAAACTGCTTCCTTGGCAATGAACTGTATTTATTGAAACTGTGACCTATAAATAAACATTATTAGCTTCCTCAGTCTCTTTAAAGTTTCAGAAAGGCAATAATACCATCGCAATACATTAAGTTTAATGTAAAAGTTATTTTTAATGCATTTTAAATCCACTATACCTTCATTTCTTCCATCATCTGTTTTACTATATATAAATTTCGAAGACCAGGTTCCGGTTCCGGTTCCGGATCCGGTTTAAATGGACGGTTCCGGTTGCTGGTTCCGGTTCCGGTTATTCCCTGAAGCTGAGGTATAAATTTTGCTTAAAACGATTAATATTTTCATATTTTGATGTACTTTTACTGTCGTAGAATTTATTTCCAGGCTTTAAAATGAAGTTTTAGCATTAGAAATAGTGGTAATTAATGTCTAAAATTCATACAAAACCTTACATTTGAATTAAGTTGAACAAATTTTTGGGTTTGCTTGAATATGAGGGTTTCGGCCGAGTGTGCAAAGGAACTGACATGGGGATTTGCAAAGTGGGAGACGGTATTAGTGTGACGCAAGGGGTGTATTTAAGCTAAATATTATTATCAACAACAAACAGCTGATCACCAATAAATTATCTAAAACAGTCAAATTCCGAAATCTACAAAAACTAACAAATCACTAAAGTAAATGTCATGTTTATTGACATGATCATTCAAAATGCATGCGGTTGAATGTCATGCCGTGTTATAACTAGTAAACGTAATAAATTACAAAAAATTAGCGGAGCAATAGGCAACGTATTTTAGATCTTATTTATGTATACATGTATTTTAAACGAAATATTTAATCATTTTATAATAAGTATCACGTTTTAGACAATCGATGTCAAATCCACCATACAAATAGCTAGCTAGCTAAAAATTAGCTAATTAATTAGTAATATAAACTAATTAGCTAATTAATTAATTAATTAGCACTCATGATAATAAATAGAGCTTTAAAAGTCACATATGATCAGCGACATGGAAAACCCTCGAGTGTAAAACCAACAATTTTGAGATAAATTTAAAATTTGCATAAAATTGACTAAATAGGTAATAAATTAATTAGCATATACGGCAAATTTTAGAGCTTCAAAAATGTCAGATTCGATATCAGCGACATAGCAACCCCCGTGTGCATTGTTTCATTCCCAAGCACTTTGAAAATTTTCAAAAAATTAGCTGACTAATTAGCATGTTTTTAACTTCCTCGAATAGTAATAAACACCAGATACGCACCAAGTGGCGAGAAGTAATATACGAACCAAAATTTACTATTCATTGAAAAATAAGAAATCTTTGTTTGGAAATGTTAAAAATAGACTAACACAATTAACTAATTGGGTCATTTCACGAAACCATGTCATTTTAGTCGGGGGGGCTACATCGGCACTTTTTGGCCCATACCACCAGTCTTTTGTAAGGAAATTTAATGTCGCTGTGAGATGTAGTAATAGCATATCCGACGATCATAACGAGGTATGGTGGACCTCTGTACCCCAAACATAGCAGGAGCCAGAGGCCCTCAACCCGGGTTGGTCAAATGAAGCCAAAAACGCATGTCCTAATATAAACGTTCGCCGTATCGCTAGCACGCGATACATATATGTGTTTTTCATTTCACTGTGATCCATTGGTATTTGCTAATTTTTCCAAAAAAACTTGGGAGTAAGCATCGACACTGAAGCTGACGTCAAGCTTCCGAAATTTTTTTTCGTGACATGTAGCCCCCCCCGACCAAGGTCAAATCTGGCAGCTTTCAGACGCTGGTACATAACGTAAAAGTGCACTAGCGCCAAAAATGCTATATAACGGTAATCGCAATCAGTACAGGTGTTATTGAAAAAAACAATATCAGCGTCTGTCCATGTGTTATTTCATTATGAGGTCGAAGGTCATAAAATGCCAAAAATGGGGTATGCAAAATGTAGACCCCCCCTCGACCTGACCAAACTTAAATTTAAAAAAGCCAAATTTAGCATACAGTCTTACAATAGGCCGGATATAAACATAGTAAAGCTCCACTAGAATCGACCCATCTATTAAAAATTTTTAATGAAAATGTAGCCCTCCCCCCGACCTGGCGTGTAGCCCCCCCCGACCGCATGTATAATAAAAGTAATCGAAGGTCGCAAGAATCATATTAGTATATAAGTTCATCATCATTGCACTATGATATGGGGCCGTGCTGTTAACTGGGCAGCTAGGAAACCCTTCTGCCTGCCCGCACATCTATTACACGCATTGTCCTTGGTATCATCACTTAAATGTAAACTGGTCATAGATCAATTGTATTTGTTTTACACCAGCTTACATCTAGAATGTATAGAAGTAGCTAAAGTTTGGCGCGTTGCATGTTGTAGGAAGCTGTAGCCCCCCCGACCTGAGGTGTAGCCCCCCCCCGACCTGAGGTGTAGCCCCCCCCCCGACTCAACATATCGGAGTGTCATTTTTTACAAGGCCTAAGGATCTGCCTGAAATTTTTTCTCAGACGTCCCCCGCTCATGGTTGGTTTGTGAGCATAAAATGGTATCTGTAGGTGCTGTCTCCGTTGCGCTAGAAAAACTTCTGCGACAGGCTTATTCAAATTGGTCGATTTTAACCCCAATAATGCCCTAGCAGCATCAATTTTAGGTCGCAAGTGCTCCAAATGACTTGACTAGGGCCATTTTGGATGAACTTACATTAAAAACAGACCATGGTTCGCGTGTCACTCCGTCAACCTACAGAATAGTGACTTATTTCGGATTAAAATTTGACCCCCAGGGGGGCCCTTTCCCACCCCTGTAGCAGGTTTCAGGTAGCTCGTTTTGCATAGAAACATCGATATTCGAAAAATTCAGGGTTTTTTACATCGGAAGGGGTCTAGACACTGTACATTGGAAAACGTTTCATTTTGGCTTCAAAAAGTGGTGTTTCAAAAGTACATGGTTTCGTGAAATGACCCAATTAGTTAATTACTAATTAATTAAAGCCAATTGTGACAAAATCTATATGCCTTGCACCTAGCTGTAATTAGGCCTTTCAAGCCAAAAAAATCAAAATCGGCCCAGTAGTTATTGAGGAGTTGGACGGACAGAAGGTACCGAATTTCCCCCTCTGACGAAAAAACACTTCGCATCGCTCGGCTCAACAGCGAAGATAAAAAATAAATTCAAAAGTATAAATAATTTTAGCAAAACTTTAGGAGTGGTTTCATGAACTTTATCGTCGTAATACATCGAACTTTTGTCGCATCGTTCACATACGCAGCTGAGCAGCCGGTCCCACGTTTGTAGTGAAAGCTGTCAAACCACGTTACGTGCATAGGACATTGACGTCAGGTGCGACACAAAGGCCACTGGCAAGCAATACAAAGAGGCTGTCAAGGCAAAATAAAATAAAAAGGCCCATAATAGAAGGAATCCAGGGAAACAAACGAATACTAAAATTACTACACGTTAATACTTCGCCGAAACAAGCAAATAATTATAAGCTCTTAAAAGACGGATACCACTTGGATAGGCTTCAAAACATAAGATCCTCGCATCGGGATCGACGGCTCTGCCACACAGTGCTGCTGTCTCCAAGATCGTATTGCCGCGCGCTGCTTCCTGAAATTAAAAACAAATGTATAATAAAATAAAACAGTGTGCTGGAAAGATTGATGCCGAATCAACAATGAGGCCAAAAACAGCAATAACTAAACAATTTTAGCAGCAGCAAAAGAAAAGGCGATATTCGTATTTCCGTACAAAAAACAAGCAGACCCAATATCTATAAATTGTACAACAGCTTTACTTTCTAGATAACATTCTTAAATTACTTTCTCATAAAACACCAAAACAGCCAAAGCTTATGGAGAGTAACTAGAAAATTTGTGTATTTCAGAATTATTCTTTCTTTATTTGTACTTCATGATCGCCATCACACGAATATATAATTGTGGTGCGACAACAAACCACAACTGACTATGTTTAAACACCGCACTAAAGTAAACGGTATTTCCCATTAGTTTTCGATTAAAACGTTGTTTTAGTCGAATCCAAACTGAACTCAATACTACAGGGAGTGTTCCATGTCCCAAGAATGATGTGGCATTCGGCACTATCATGTATACAAGAAGCAAGCTCAAAATAAAGCATTATTTTTGATTTAAACATTGTTTTAGCCGAATTCAAATTGATCTCAATACAGCAGGGAGTGTTCCATGTTCGAAGAATGATGTTGTGGCATTCGGCACTCCCATGTATACAGGAAGCAAGCTCAGAAGACAGAATTTTTTTGATGTAAACGTTGTTTTAGATGAATTTCAATTGATCTCAATACTGCAGGGAGTTTTCCATGTTCGAAGAATGATGTTGTGGCATTCGACAATCCATGTATACAGGCAGCAAGCTCAGAAGACAACATTAGTTTTTTATGTAAACGTTGTTTTAGCTGAATTCAAATAATTCATCTCAATACTGCAGCGACTGTTCCATGTTCGAAGAATGTGAGCTTCGGCACTCCTACACTCCTATGTATACAGGAAGCAAGCTCGAATTCAAATTTATCTCGATGCTGCAGGGAGTGTTCCATGTTCGAAGAATGATAGATTAGGCTCCCCAAGTATATAGGAAGCATGCTCAGAAGAAAACAGTAGTTTTCGATTTAAACGTTGTTTTAGGTGAATTCAAATTGCTCTCGATGCTGTAGGGAGTGCTTCATGTTCGAAGAATGACAGATTAGGCTCTCCCAAGTATAAATAAGCTCAGAAAACAGCACTGGTTTTCGATTTAAACCAAGGGCTTTTTGCACCTTTTGTGTGCAATCTACACTTTTGAAATAAGTGAGTTCACTTCTGATTTTGGGGCAAAAGTGCAAGTTTCACTTTGTGATTTGGGCCAAAATTTGAGAAAAATGCCATAAAAGCGCAAGAATTTTTTTTACATGTGAAGCTTTGGTACTTGATAGTCGACATCGATAATTTGCACTTTTGAGAAAAGGGATTGCACTTTTAATTGAGATAAAAAGTGCAATTTTCACTTTGGCTCCAGCGAAAAAACCTGATTTAAACATTGCTTTAGGTGAATTCAAATGGATCTCAATACTACAGACAGTGTGCGATGTTCGAAGAATGATGCTGTGAGATTCGGCACTTCCAAGTATCTTTTAAAAATCTTTGTATGAAGTATAAATGCGTGCATATTTTCTAGTAAATGAAACAGCAGTTAACGAATACAAATTACGTCTAAATAAAATAAATGGCTTCCTCCGCTAATTATTTATCATAATCAGCTGCCATAAATCGTTGTAACCCACTAACCTCAAATTTACGTTAAATGTTTCCGTAGCTGTCCATTCGGAAGGCTGACGGCATATTGGTCCACAAATGTTAGCATTAGGTGATATGTTCGTCATCTTGTTGCACCCTAAGAAGGTAATATTTATACAATAACTAGTGAAACGGAATGAGCGTAGTTTCATCAAGTGGTAATTTTGTGAACTCATTCGTAACACGCCTTGTTTTTGCTGCATATACTGCAATAAACCGTCTGTAACCCTGAACCCATTAAAAAGCCTAAAGTCTTGTCGACCCTAAATACATCAATAATAACTAAAAATGCACGAGGTGTTCGTGCAAGTCTCAATATATCGTACCATTGTATTCAGCATGCCTAAAAATATATTTATAGACCATTCTTAATGGAATACGTAAACAAACTACTGAAGATAGACTATACACTTTAGATCGGGTTTATTGACCCTAAACCAATTAAAAACATCTAAAAAGGTATAATATTAGTGTTGGGCTCTATATGACCAATTCATCGTATTCAGCGTGCCGAAAAACCTATATATATTAGGTATAAAACATTCTTGATGTCCTACAAGCAAAAGGTAACCAAACCAATGAAATCTCACATTTTGGAAATCTGGTTCGTTGATCGTAAACCACATGAAACCCCATGAAAGGGTATAATATAGTCAAGTTGCACTCTACATAGCAAAACAATAGTATTCAGCGTGCTCGGTAATCTTATAGCCACTTGTTGTAAGGTAAAAACACACAAAATGCTGAAATTTGAAAATCGCTACTTCTGGCAAAAGGTCGACGAGCCATATTCGAGCGAACAGCAGCCCCGGGTGTGGTTCCAAAAAGTCGTGATCAGCAGAGTTGTAGATTTCGATACGCTGATTCTTGTGGCCTCGGTTCTTAGGTCGAAGATTATGCTGAGAGGGGGCTTAGAAAGACAGGTACCCGTATGGCCAAACCTTGCACACGATCCTTAAAAAATTAGTTTAAGGATCTGCTTGACATTTTATTTCAAAGATAATGAACTTCTATTTTTCAGCTTAATATCTGTGTTTCACGATTTTATACAATAACTCTATCGAGATTGCAGAACGTACTGAAGCATAGGTACACCTACGCCATTTGCATGCACAGCCAATAAGCTTTCGATAGCATACGTCTATATGCTATGTGTGGATATCACACAGCCGCACAAGTTAGAACAAAACTAACACCGCAATAAGTTTCTCATGCCCGAAAACCCCCAAGTGAAACTTGTCAGCCGCCCAGGACGTCAGAACAAATTTTCTAATTTTAGGTAAAGGAACCCCGAGGAACCTCAAACCCCATAAATCCATAACCGGAGCCTTAATCGAAAAACAAAAAATCCGCATCATTTTAGTATGAAATAACACCAACCAGGGAAAAAATTCGACAATTCAGATAAAAATAACCTTGCTTCTTTGAATTGTACTAAAATAGCAAAAAACCAGATTTTGACCCCTGACCCCGCAAACACATCCCAAATCAAAAAACGCTAGGGGTGTACACGTCAAATCGACTATTCCGGTAAGCGCAAGATCATGAAAATCGGTGAAGTCGCTCCCGAGTTACCGATGGCCGATCACACATACACAGCCGGAATTTAAAAGCTTTCATCCCTGCATCACACAAACTCTACTACGTTACACTGCGTTCTGATTATTGCAGAAGTATACTTTGCTTAGCTTAAGAACCTCCTTTGCTCGCCGCAATTGACCGCTGTTCGTTCATTAGTCTCTCCCAACTAGCTCGTCCAAAAATTAAATTTTATTGTTGTTCGCTCGTTCGGAATGCAACAGTCAATATATCTTGGCTACAGTTGACATACATACAGAATACATCGTTACGTAACAGAAACCAAAATATGAACGAACACAACTTATATAAATCAGCATTTTTAAATAAATAAAATGCTAAATTTTGGAAACAAAATTGTGAAATTTCTGCATTTTCCAATGGTAGTTAAGTTGAAGGCTAAATTGGGTTTATATATTTATGGGGTATATGGTTACGATGACTGTAATAATGCATGTGTATTAGATCGACGTGACGCTGCTGCATTACGCACTTCCACAAACGTAATACCCATACCACCCCGGCTATCGTAACCTCAAGGTCGGACCTATTGGGTTTAAAATTTTATTTTTACTTTTTGGTTCGGGTCAGGCCCAAGAAATTACGGAGCTTACCAAGCCGCAGGAACGCTTCACAGAATGTGTTCTGATCCTGCCGGACGGGTTGCGCACGTACCCTAAGAGGTACTACCTTTGAGGTCCCCAGAGAGGTCGGTTCCGTCACCTGCTTACAGGCCAAAGAGGCTATACCACTATTACCTATCCTCGTTTAACCGGGAAGTGTATTTAATGGGTATTCGGATTGGCTTCAGTTTCCTACCTTTTCTAACGGTTACTTTATTTAGCTAGTGGCCCCCACTAGGGTCCAACAAATCCCTAGACGTTTTACGTCGGATTCGCGTGTGATTTCCTATTCTAAGCGTGCAGCAAAAGTTATAATTTTGAAGTAAATTTTCTTTATTAGTCGCACGAGTCGTACTTGCACAGTCATATAATTGATACAATTATGGAATCGGCGAGTCACGCTAAGATTTGCTTCTTCAACGCGTGTGTCAAAACTGAACGTGGGTCGTCGATAGGGGTGACGGATTTCAAACCCCTTCGAATATCTATCGCTACTAGGGTCAGCGAAATACATTGACAGATTGGGTTTGATTGAGCATTTATTGATAAGTCAAAATCGTATATGGACAAAAACATACTGTACGGGCGAATACAATAGGTACAATGTCACTAGTATGGTACGCTATTAGGGTCGGACCCCTGTCGGGCCGTCGGGTTTGTGATTCCGACTTGATAATGTTGGGTTTTGAAATGGTGTCCGTTAGCGGACACTCCTACGAAGAAACGGCGAGAGTTTCAGCAAAATTCCTGGAGAGAATCTTAAAATATTTCCATTTTCATATTTTGGTGGGGCAAGCCCCTTCAGGGTCGTCGGGTTTGGGATTCCGGCGCGATATTTGAAGGCTTTACGTCCTAAATCGATAGCTGAGACCCATGTCTAGGTCCGGGTAAAATTTCGGTCAATTCCCTAGAGCAATTCTTGAGAAATATTAAACTTCGCACGGAGCGAGCGATCTCACTCACCGGGCGTTGGGTCGGTGCGCTCAGTTATGGATATTCTCACAGAAATTCTCGACTTAGTTTAAACATTTCGGGCGTTTAAGTCCTCGACGCAGTTTCCTCGGTAATGTTATCGTACTAAAAATAATTGTCCTAGGTTTCCAATAATCGAAATACCAAAATATGCCATCAGATGCTTGTTCCAAAAAATCACAACATCGACAAAATTGTAAGTAAAATCGCTTATGTGTGCTTAACGCGAGTGGCATGGCCAAGAATAATGAAGAGTCCGACTGCTAGTAATCAACCAAAAATCCTTTTATTTAACCTCGATCGGCTCAGGGATAATATCCTGGTTCCTAACTCGACTCAGGGAAGACACAGCAGCTTTTTAGCAGAAAGTAGTCTGTGAAGATCTTAGCGATGTGTCAGATAAAAACCGTTTACGGAATATTTCAAGTCTAGTAACGCCTAAACTGCGTCCAACCTTTTATTGTTCCGACTTACCACAAGCATGGAAGGCATGTTGCTTGTACGCTTCACTATTGCAGCGTTTAGCACAATTAAATGCAGAAATAATCCGGTCGCAATGCGAAGTCAACACAGTGTATGTCCCAGAGACTGAAATATAATTACAAATTTGTTGTTAACAAGTTGGAAGTCAATCATAAAAATATTGTCGCCGGGTTTTATTTACGAGGGCAACCCACTCAACAGCCTAGAGTTTTCACCCCCCCCCCGATTTTCAAGCATGTGTTCTAGAAAAATTATTCCTCAACTCAAATTTTTCTGTGATTTGAATTGTCTATACATATAGTGCATTGTATCATGTAGTTGTCCTTAATACTTCGTATGTGGTATTCTGCCGTTGTAATATGCATTTGAGCATATGCAATGTATAAATAATCCTAAATGGTCCACCTAGCAGAGCCAGCCCATACCTCGACTCGACCACTTCCCCATAAAATATTGTGGTAAACAATGTAAAATTCATATTAAATTTCAGTGTTGTCGTACAGTTTCATTCATGTGCAGATGGATGTCGAGAAATTTTTTGGTCGATAGCAAAACTGAAGCCGATGGGCTCTTTGGTTGAACGCGAACAGCTCCGACTCCATCTTCGTTAGTAAAAATGACAAAAACACCTTTTCTGGTATTGCACAACGATCGTCTATTATGCTATAAAGCATGCTGACTCGGACAGTTTGGCTATATGGAGTCCAACCTGACTATGTTATTTCTTTGCGTGGGATTTCAAAGGTTTTACGGTCGACAAACAAGATTTCCAAAATATAAAGCGTTTTCATTTATTTGGTTACGTATTTGTGTAGAGCATCAATACTTGCCCATATTGATTTATCGGCATGCTGAATACGATGGTTTGCTTATATGGGATCCAGCACACGTATATCATGCCTTTGCAGATATTTTATGTATTGCAGACATGGCATCACGAAAGCTTTATATATAGGGGTATGGTACGCTGCATACGATGGGTTGATTATCTAGAGACCAGCACCAACACTCGATGCGCTGTCAGTTGTTTTTGATAAGTTTAGACGGACGAGGTTTGACATTTTTCAATGGGTTCCGGATTCCAGAGGTTTTAAGGTTCTGTGCTTTACTGACGCCAACAAGATTTCAATCAAAAACAGCTGAAATTTATCAATATTTGACGGATCTGCACTCGTGTAAAGAACGCCTCTACAGTAACTCGTAACCAATGATACACGTAAATGTTTAGAAGAAGCATTAGTTTAGAGCATGGGTTCAATCAGGAACCCGACTTAACATTGGGGTTAGTGTAAGCCTAAATATAAAATGTGAAGCTTAGACTAAGACTTAGGTTTAGAGTACTGATAGCGGTATATTTTGCTCTTCACTTTTTGGGCTACTGTACGTTTTCTACACGAATGCCAACAGATCTGTAGTCAGAAAAATGTATATAAAATTTTATTTTTAGATAAGTAAAGAGATCAGAACATGGTAATACTAAGCGCCATGGCCACCGAAATCTCAACTACCGTGAAAATTGCCACGACAGAAGTTTCTGTCGCATCTCGAGCAAAAAGAAAAGCTCCTCACAAAATCTTGACATTAACTATATATTAAATAGACATAGACATTTAACCACCCGAAGATATCACTGAAAACCCAACGGAAATGTTTGACCCTTCGCCATAGCAATTCCATCTTGGACATAACAAAACAGTAAAAGGCAGAACTAAATGGCTATAATAACGCGTGCTACGAAATACTACTGGAAGCTATCTTTCTCTATAAACCTATTAGTTTAAAACAAAAATGGTGTGATTCGGTCAATTTCGTGTAGTAAAGACCCATCGGTACTTGAGAATAACTTATTTCAACAGATGTCATAATCCAACTATTCTGTTATGAATTTATATCATAACAAAAGTAGAATTCCTCGATTCTCGTTAGGGCTTGCTCGACCCGGGGGAAGGATCGGGCATTGGAAGCCTCCTGTTAGCATCAAGGGCGGCCCAGCTTTAAAGTGGCTCCAGTACGGTTACAAAATTAAAAAATATTTCTGGAATTATATGGCAAATTGGCCTCAAATATCGCTAAACCTTAAGAAAAATTGTAAGCTTTAGATCATTTTAGTATCAAAAGTACACTATTAAACCACCAAATCGACTATCGTGTACAACTTCAGATACATAATTTCATAATTACCCGGGCAAAACAAAATTCCTGTGAGTGCGAAACGAGGATATGAGCGGTTTCAGCACTGTAGTGGGGCTAGGTTGGGGAGAGGCGCCTTCCCAAGATCTGGCTTCTCCAAAGATGGGGGAGGTAGCCTCAGATATTTCGACCTCCCCATATTATGCCCGCAATGTTCCCCCATATCATGGTCCCTGTTAAATTTTGGCCTCCACAGTTCTCTAGGTACTATTTTGCGAAACTAAAAGTTACGAAATTTTTCTAAGATAAAAATTAGATAAGTTTTCTATATGCTGGCCTCTCCCAACTCATTCCACCCAGGTATTTTTCGCGCAACTAAAAAATTACCAAATATTTCTCACATAAAACAAAAATACTTGAAGTTTTATATATTTTTGCTAAAAATTACACATATTTTTAACTGTGGGGCTAAAAACGACTAAAATTTTTCATTTTTAGCATTCGTAATTCCAATTAGTTGTTAAATTACGCATTTTTGAAGTTTTATGACAGTACTAAATCAATGTTACCCTTGGACCAGGGAATAACCGGAACCGGAACCAGCAATTGGACCCATCCATTTAAACCGGATCCGAAACCTGGCCTTCGAAATTTATATATAGTAAAACAGATGACGGATTAAATGCAGGTATAGTGGATTTAAAATGCACTAAAAATAACTTTTACATTAAACTTAATGTATTGCGATGGCATTGTTGCCTTTCTGAAACTTTAAAGAGAGTGAGGAAGCTAATAATGTTTATTTATCGATCAATATGTCGGTTTTTGGACACCCAGACCAAAAAATGCTTTCCACTATACACCCTTGCGTATTGAAAGTGCTTAGAACGCATGGATAGTTAAACACTTTCACTCTGTCTCCAGCGCCTCCCTTTGCAACATATACGTTTGTTACATGTTGTTCTGTAGGAAACTTGAAATTATTGGTTTATATGGTTCTATCTGAAAATAATACAAGGTAATTTTCTAATCAGTGGTCAGAGACACTATTTAGGCTAGCGTTGGACAAAGAGTGCCCGTCAGTTAGATGATAATGATGATAACTTTCTATTCAAAATGCTATAAATGAGGCAAACTGTGATGCTGCTTGCACAGTTTCAATAAATACAGTTCACTGTCAAGAAAGCAGTTTCCAGCTGCGTTGCAGACAAGGTTACGTTACTTCAATTTAGACTGATATACAAAGTTTACAAGCGCAAAGGCTGGTGCTTGACGCAATTTATGTTAGGCAAGCATAGCTAAGTACTTCTACGTAAGCCATACTCTGCTACCGAGTTGAACCGGTTTAATTCGAACGTAGCCCACAGACTTCTGAATGTGTAAAATAGTTGCTACATGCATCGACCTGGATTTGATTTGTTAACAAACTCCTGCTGGTTATTATGAAAAATTCCTACTGAAATTATGTGCCCTACTAACGTTTCACACGGCAAATTGCTCGCTCAGTTAATCTTTTCTTCTGCTTGGTTATATTGGAGCTTGATCATTGTATAATATATTACATATTTTTGGATCACCGATGACGGAATGCGGAAAATGCAAAAATGCGGAAAATTTCAAACAAAATTTTTAAACCGGAATTCCGGTACCGGTATGGTTTTTGTCCTTTGCCGGAACCGCAACCGGAACACGATTTTCGCCGGAACCGGAATTCCGGTTACTCCCTGCCTTTGACATGGCATTTTGGATATGATACGTATAAAGGCAGATGTATATGACATTAAAACATTTATCAAAAGCAAATTTTTAATTTTTGGTGATGATAAATACAGCCAGCTAGATGGTGATCCATTGCCATCCAATGACATCAATCGGAGCACAAATGGTTGACCATGGTAGAGAATGTCATACGATCTTCAGCCATACGCATCATAAAGGGCAACCATTCTTCTTTCCATTTTTTCATTTCCTGTGAAGTTTCACTTCACCAGGGGTTTGTTGATGTCTTCATGCAGCCTTCGCAACCAAGTCTTTTTTACACCACCGGTTGGGCGTTTCCAATTGTTTACCGCGGACGCCATAATCTGCTTCGGCAGTCTTCCTGGAGACATGCGTGCCACATGCCCAAACCACGTTAGGCGCCTTCTTTTTATGTAGGTTGAAATAGATTCTTCGACACCAAAACGACGTTTCACCTCTGTATTAGTGATTCTATCACGGTGCGATATCTTCAGGATCTTTCTCCACGCTCGGTATTGGAATGATTCGAGGAGCCTTTTTGAGCCATAAGCATGGGTCACGCTTCACAACCGTACAAGATTACTGGTCTGATGATGGCTAAGTAGACACATCGCTTTGTCTTTATACTGACAGTAGTCATGCACTACAGGTTGTCGAGTGACACCATTGCTGCAGTGCCTTTAGCGATACGTGAAGTCACATCTACAGCCTAATCTAGTGCCACATGCATGAAGTCGATTGATCATGCGTTGCATTTCTTCTTGAGTAGCAGTAAGTACCGCTATATCGTCCACGAATGTCAGGTCAGTTATTCCTGTTGCATCACCCTAATCAACACCACCAGCACCATCTAGAGCCGTGTTTAAGACATAGTCAATGATGAAATTGAACAACGGTGATCCGATGGCTCCTTGGCGGGCTCCGGTTACCACTTTGAAGGAGTTGGTGAGACACCCATATACTCGTACTGCACAATGCGTTTCGGAGTATATTGATTCAAGTATTCGCACTAGTTTGTCTGGAATACCGTACCTTCGCATGATCAGCCACATAGATTACCGAGCCAAGTGCGGCGAAAAAATCTACATAGTACGCAACGAACGGCCGTTGTATTCATTTCTTCTTTCGATGAGCTGTCGTAGACTGCTCGTTCGATGAGCTGGCATATACGCTTTAATAAAAAATGAACTTTCAATGATAAATACAACCTGCTAATGTCACTGTGGTAGCCACACATGATATGAAAAGCAAGCCTAGCATCTTATATAAGCATAGACAACAAAACCCAATGAAAATGCAAGTTGAAAAAATAGGGACATTAAAGTCACGTTATTAAGTTACCCTACAAACGTCTGTAATCGCGTCAAAAATATAAAAAATAATTCTTGCAAAACACAAGGTAATGTTTTACACAAAACACTTACACCGACCACCTTTTCGTCCAATTTCGAAACAAAACCAATTATTTAGTCCTCCGTAGCGGCGAACATTCGAAAGTTCAGCGTGAAAAATTAGCTGAGCCGGATTACCGATTACGATCCCAAAGCGTTCGCAGCTAACATGAAGTCTCGCACTGGAAAGCTGACTACCATTCTCGGCTACTACGGTGGACCCAAAACGATTGCCGTTATTATTTCTATCAAACATTTCCGCCAACAAAGGGCTAGACCTTGTGCCACATGATATCTTTCTATCAGTATTCGTGGAATCCACGGCGTGATTCCAGCGACCCGTAGCCAGATTTGTATCTAGACACTCGATTGACACCGGAAATTGCTCGCTACCTGTATGATAGTTGAATAAAATTATTTTAGCGTCACTATATTGCAGCTATTAAACACTAAAACAAAATACAATTTGAGCATCGGAAGCCATTAAATTTTGAAATATTATTATCAACTATTCAAGAATTGTAAAGACAGAGCACAACTCGGGCGAATCAACAAAATAACATCAACACCTTAAAGTGTACTTAATTTGGTGCCTTTCGTAATGATACCAATACTAAAAACCCTGTTATCAAGTTATGATCAAAATATTCGCTTAATTTTAGTAAACTGACGTCTATATTAAAGTATTATGTCCTTGTTGAGCATCACTTTCATGGGGCTACCCCTGGGCACCTGTGGTCCCGATCTGGTTAATCAACCCTTTGCAACTAATATCGATTTTGCACATTTCAGCATGTTATTGCATGCTTCACGTCACATGGGGTTACGAAGTATGTTGGATACGATGGTTTTTATCTAGAGCTCCAACATTGGCTATTATCTTACCGTTTTCAAATATACTTAGAGATGGCTACTCGATTTCCAGAATAGCCTGTATTAATTTGTCTGGTTATGCATTGCTGTTAGTGCGTCTAGAATAGCCTGTATAGGTATTCCGGAATGCTAACTACTGTGGTTGGATTACATCGATTGGGTTCAGCACAACTAAAATATTACAGTTTCAGTCGCTTCAAAAGTTTTAGGCTCTACCAACCAGATTTTTTGCATATAGCCTGCCTTCTATTAGTTGGTCGTGTATTGCTTACATGGCATTCCAAATCTTCCGTGTACGTCGACTATGGTTTGAAAATTATGATATTGCTTTATGAAAATCAATTTGTCTTTATTATACTCTTTATGGGATCTTCACGGATCAAACTACACGATATTCCGTATGCAGTCTTACTGTTTTCGATGCGTTTGGATTGATCAATATAGGTCTAGATAATATTAATAATACCAAGAGAGCATTAGGGAAGAGTACGACACTTCCCAGCACTCATATATAAACCCGTGTTGGTGAACGACACTGGCGTTTGCCGCCTGAACCCCAGTTTTGGAGGGGTCGAGATGCACTGACCCCCCACCCCAGATTCTGAGGGATAAGCTCGCCCCCCAAGTTTGTTTTTCGGGGGGGCGGGGGGGACTGGTAGGTCGAACCCCCCCAATTTCTGAGGGTGGTCCGGTTATTAACAGCTACTGGTTCAGCCGACCCGCCCATCCAGAAATGGGGTGGTCCGACCTACCCCAACCCCCAAAAAAACTGTGGGGGTCGGAGCTATCCCCTCCCTAAAATCTGGGAAGGTCGGAGCTACGCCCTAAAAACTGGGGGGAAGGATCGGGGTTACTCCCCCTACCCAAAAAAACTGGGGGGGGTTAGGCCGAAAAAGCCCGCGTTATCAAACACGGGTTATGTCAGTGCAGGGAAGTGTCATACTCTTCCCTAATACACTCTTGATAATACTGATAACGGTCCATACATATTATCCTCACAACGCCCACGTGTGCTCATTTTGACACTAGCTTGCGATTTAATAGTAAAATAACTGTATCCACTGAGCTCCAGTCAGTAGATGGCGATGAAAATTAATTAAAAGAATCTAATCACATCCACAGCAAAACCTACTCGGTCCCAACGCTTTCCGAAGTCCGACTTCCCACTGCGTTAGATCGTTCTGGCATTCAAACGCAAGAATTGTGACTCGAGAGCGACAGATTATCGTCAGAGTTTTGGACTCTCGTTCAAGAGCTACGCCTAAATGTTTACAGTTATCGGCTTTGACAACGGCTGCTGACAATATTTCAAAATGAAAACTGTTTTCCTTAGAATTACTACCATTAGCTCATGTATAACAACTGTTTTGTAGGGTATGTGTTGAAAATCGCCTTAGACTCCACGCCATCGCTACCAATATCTCAAAAAAGGCCATCACCAGCAAAACCTGTTTTAGCAATAGTAAATGCAGTAGCTGGTAATATTATTACGAATGACAAATCCAAAATTTTATTATACATGCACGGGGTCCCGAAACTCCTCCAGAACCTATGCTCAATTATAATTTATGTTTTAGAAATATTTGTGATTAAATTATACATAAATACAGGCTGAATATAAGGTAAAGATATGTTAGCGACATATAAACCGTAATTTGTCGAAATTTCAAAATAAAGTGAAATGTTAACAGTGGTCGAAAGCAAAAAAATTCAAAGTACCCGGGGTTCGAAGTTTGAAAATACTGGAATGGAAATCCCACAGCGGCACCGGCACGTGCATGTCGTAGTGAGCTAAGTGGAGGTCAGCCCCGGGCGTCGGAACACCTACTTTACGAACGAAGTGGCCGTCACTTTTTACACAGTATTTAAGACTCGATGCGACCCTGACCATTTGAGGCAAAATCCAAACCGAATTTTGGCGCCTGCAAGTTGTGGACATGTATACTTTTGTTTCAAATTTTGACAGTGCAAGAGTAACCTTTGGTTACGGCATATCAATGCTACTCATAACAATGCAGTAGCACAAAATTAAATATAGAATTATGCAGACTTATCCTCCGATTTTAAGCCGAAAACGGATCTGCCTATACTTATGATAAAGTCGTCATAGGGGAATTGAAAAAAGGAACCCCTGTCACGTATTGATAACGGTGTTAGCTCTTGGCCTGTATGAGAAAGTGCTTTTATTTGGGCGTTCAGCTTTAACAATTTAAAATGACAGGTATTGGTTGAAACTAAATTTTATGGCGATTTGCTACTGACTTTACTTTCAGTCTTAACTATGCTCCTTGTTAATTAAGTTGCTAACATGTATCAACCAAGCAAGAACTAACCCCTGTGTAATTTCGCCGAAAAAATGTGGGGATTTCCATAGGCTCCTATGTTCATTGCATGGGGAAAATATGTACTGGGGGCCAAATTTTATTTTATGTGCATGTTTTTGACATATTTTTGGTCTGTTTTTGCTAAATGTAGTAATTGTTCGCAATGATGGTATTATTAGGAGACATAAATGCGTTAATAAATCACCTCGTAGCTACAAACAAGCCTTTCCCACCCATATTTTTTTATTTTTGTGTATTCTGAATCAATATCAAACATGGGGGATTTTCTGGGGTGGGGTTGGGAGCGAACATAGGGAGATCTTGACGAGTCATTTGAGGGAACAAACAAGTGGACGAACCTTCCAAACCCCATCTTTCTATAATGAAGAGGCCAGTGCAATGCAGCAAATTAAATGTGAGTTTGTGAAAACAGAAGTTAATGTTGAGTGTAAGCACAGGATAATTTGTTATTGGGATCAACATTTTTGTACTATTTCTTGGTTTTTGTTTTATATATCACTCACAAACTGAACAACTAAACCATGTGCAACAAATTTTAATCTGTACTATTTGCTGTGTAAAAATTTCAAAACAGTATCACCAGTAAACTAACGCATCCTGTTTGACATCATTGACACACCCAGATGCGAATGACACCCTGAAAACATAGGTCCATTCATCCCCATCCCCCCAGGTGATATATAGGGTGGCCGCTGACTCCTGTATGCCATTTTCGGGGTTTTTCGGGTTTTTTTGCGTGAATTTCGGGGTCATGCTCCTGACACACTGGCATGGCAGAGTCGATAAAAACGGAGCTTTACTTACTCAATGACAAAGTACCACAGTGGCGTTGACTGTGGAGACAAGGGTCGTCAGGCCCATTTACATGCTATTCCGTGGCCGTTGCCGTTGTCAAGGTACAGCTACTCTTTGAGGCAATCCTCAAGCTGCTTGATCTGCGAGTCCAACTCCCGAGATTGAGCAGCACTTTCTGCGCCAAGGGCGCGTTTCTTCCTCTTTAACTCTTCCAGTTCGTCCGCTTGGCTTTGATGCTTTCGCTTCTTCTGCGCAGCCAACCTAGCTTCGTCGGCTGTTTGTCCTCCAACGCTTGCCACTAACGACCCGCAAGCAAACTTGATCGCGTCGTAGACACCGCGCTGAGCGATCAAGGACTCCTCTCGTTGGTTTTCAACTAACAAGTCAGCGTTCACCGAAAATACGATCTCAACGGTAGCATTTCCATGGGACATGATTAAAACTTGCTTTACCAACTGCCACAACTCCGAGTATTCTGTGTTACTAGTCAATTGACTCTTGTAGAAATCGTCCAGTCTGGTATCTTGCGGATTAAAGTTAGCAGTACTCTGCAGGACGGCAGCATGGACAGAAAAGTCGTCGAATTGCGGCTTAATTTTGTAAGAAATGGCAGTCGTCAAGCGATTTGCATCAATTAAAGTCAGCAATAATGTGTCCATATCCTTTTTCTGCAAACAGCAGGGGAACTGCGGAGCAACGTCGGAGAAAGAGCAGCCGCTCTTTCACGAACAGGTGATCGTTTAATTATTTTTTAAACGATCGCTTTCGCGGTGTAGGATGCCCTCCGGAAAAGAGTGTCTTTGAAGAGCCAATAGAGCGACAGAAGAAAAGTGTTTATGTCCCACTTGACTGCCCTGTTGCCCGTCTGAAAGGCTCCACTGACGACGTGTAGTCCACAGCTACCAGATGCCAGCCATATGCAAAACAGTGTGCACTCGGGCTGGCACTATTGTAAGGGCAGCTACGTGCGGGTTATTTGCTATTAATACTGGCACATATGCAATACAGTGTGCACTCGGGTTACCGCTATTGTAAGGGTGGCTGTGTGTGGGTTATTTGCTCAGTCAATATGTGGATATAAAAATGCACATTAAAATTTTCGGGATTCCATAAAAATTCGGGGTTTTTCAAGGTTTTTTTGGCCGTTGTGGGTTTTTTGAGGCTTTTTCGGGGTTGCGGCCACCCAGGATACATTGATCTGTTTGTTGTCAGTCACCAAAATCTCTAAATAGGACGACCGTTTAAGCCCTATGCGCCCCCTTGAATTTCAGGCAGTCGGTAGTGCAACATAACAAGTGGATAACGCACACCTTAAGATTTTATTAACTTTTGTACAAAATATTAATGCAATACAAGATGTACCAGTTGCAAATAATTTTTATTCCTTAACGTTGAGAACATATAGCTTCACCATAGTTGTATAGCCCTGCCATTTTGGCGCCCACTGGGAAAGAACGGGTGCCTGCGGTTAAAACACAAGAACACACCCATATGACATAAAAAATAACAATTTTTTTGTGAAAAAACCGCTTTCCGAAGTTAAAAATTTGACTAATTTCAGAAAAAAATTGTTTGAACTTAGTTTTAAACTCAATAAAGGGGTTTATGCATGGCTCCTGAGGCTGTTCATTAATAATTTTAACACTTTTCAATGAAAAAATTCAATTTTGACCTAAGAGTTCAAGTTGGGTTGGTCCCCGGTTCAGGCCCCCTCACAAAATCCGACTCCCACAGTATCTTACCTAGGAGGTATTTCATGCCACCTAGCAGAGTTTTCAGATAAAGGAGAAGCCAGAACATACTGTTTAAAAGGGGTTCGATTGCCGCCAAAAATAACAAAAAACTGGTGTTTGTACCGAATGAAATTAAAATGTGGGAAGAACTCAATATTTTGCATAATCCGTTTTTTAAGCTTCGCAATTTAAATTAACATTAATGTTAATAAATGCATTAGATGCGTTTTGTCGATATGCGTAACAAAAGGTAAAAATAAGATATGCGTGACGAATAACCTGATTCGATTCCAATGAACTGCTCCAGCAATATTTCATCACCAGGAACGTTCGGAATTTTGTTGCTATTTGGGCAGCCATATTTTTTCGGCAGTGGTGAGTATTTCTTTACAATCAGTTGAACGTAATCTAAATAAAACGTCAGTTACATATAATTCGTTAGAGAAAAATTCGTTTTGTTCTACGACCATACTTCCAAAACAGTTCCTATACTAGTATCTCGCACGCGAAAGCAGCATTGAACGATAGTTTTTTACTTATCATTTTGTGCATTTCACCTTTGCCGGGCTTTGCGCTTGATGAATATCCCCACCCGAAAACTACTCAAACCCATAAACCCTGCTAATGTTGTCTCGTAGGAGTAATGGAACAATATTTTTTCTACGTGCCACAAACCCTATACTAGCTTATCTGAAAGCGCAGAAAATAATGCAGAATCAAATCAATGCCGACAAACAAAATTCTTTCGCTAAACCCGTGAAAAGTATGGTACAGTCACACTGGACTCTAGATAACAAAACCATCCTATTCAGTGTGCTTGATAACCTAGGAAACACTCGCTGTGAGGCCAAAAACTCGCTAAATATTACGAAATTTGATAAATCTATATTTCTGGCAAAAGGGACGACTCATATGCGAGCCTGCAATAACTCAGGAAGTCATCCCACGAAAAAAGTGACGTTCAGAAAAGTTAAAGATCCAAGTCTAGTGATTCTGATTAATGATCTCTAAGTATATATGTAAATCCTGCGTCGCAAGATTTTGGCAACGGAACACTGGTATTGCTACGGCCGGGTTTGGCAAAGAAGATTTACAGTCACGCTCAGAAATACAAGCAAATTGTTCGCTAACAGCAATTAAACAGCAGTTAATTTTTCACGAACTGATGGAGAAAAAATTGCTTATATTTCCGAGCGTAACTGTAAAAGCAAAGTATTTTTGACATTTAACCCGAAAGATGAGGTCGCAGCCCCTAGCGTTCAAGTAAATGGCACATCGTCATCACTCTTGTTACCGAACAAAATCAACCTAGTTGAGTTGGATCGACAGACAAAAAACTAAATTTTCACTTCAAATTGACTCTAAACTATTCAATGAACACGTCTGAACAGGCGCAAGATATCCGTGCTGGACTTTAGATAACCGAACCATCGTATTCAGCTTACCGGAAAACCAAAATACAGCCAATTCTTGATGACCTACACGCCATGCGTAACCAAACAACTGCAGACAGATTATATTCTGAAAATTAGCTTCATTGATTCTAAAAGCATTGAAAATAGACAAAAAGGAATGAAGTACGCTCGCTGGACTTTAGATTTCCAAATAATTTTATTCAGCCTTCGGAAATACCTACGTACATATAGACCATACGCACAATACATAATCATACATAAACACTCTACATATGGAAATCAGGTTCGTCGACCGTAATGCGCGACGAAGCTCAAGGTGACCCTACTAACCATTCTTCCATTTTACAGTACCGGATATGGATACTACATCCACTGTTACGGAACGAACAGGGAATTCGATCCCATTCATCGCTATCCCAGACTTAGAGACTTGAAACTAAGTTATGACAGTTCAAGATCAATAACACTTCGTGTTCAATGGTTTTGTCTTTGCAAATGAGGTGTAACTGTGACGTCACAAACGAAACGGTCTTATTATTTATGAATTAGATTTCGTGAAAAAATCTATTTTCAAATCAGGCAAAATTTTGTTCGCGAACAGATTTAATGTTCGGCAGCAGAAATAATCTTTTTAGGCCAAACTCGAAAATGTTCGGGAACTTAAATATTTGCGAAAAAAACAAGATAGGTCACCGGGGTCATCCTAAGTTTAGTTGTGCATAAAACTTTTGATACCCCATGAAAAGGTGTAATATCGTCAAGTTGGACTCTAAATGGCAAAACCACAGTATCCAGCGCGCTTGATAACCTAATAAACTTACTGTACGGTAAAAACGAGCAATAACACGCAGAAATATAAAAAATCGCTATTTTTGCAAAGAGTGGACGAGCCATAATAATAATAAAATATCGAATAACAGGTCATTACACCCAAAGGGTGCCGTGTTAGGCATCATAAAAGCGCCCTTTACACAACCTGTCGAATGCCTTAGGAGGACTAATTAGAATAACGTAACCATAGCTAGGCGCTTTGTAAGCATAATATACCTAACCAGTTTCATGATTCCTTCCTTTACAACAATATCTCGACTGGTATTATCCGTCCCATAGATAAGCTTACGTGTATCATTCCATTTTCTGCAAGTGTAAAGGAAGTGGTCCCTACTCTCTATAACACTGCATCGATCACATAAACTGGACGCCACTAATTCCATTTTATTAAGATGTCCATTCAGGACACAATGACCAGTTATAACCTGAATACATAGCCTCATGCGTGGCTTGTTCATTTGCCAGAGCAACTTCCTCCAGCTCGGAGGCATTGCAGGAAGAAGTGCTTTTATAGCCCTGCAAGTAGGAGCATTTCGCCATCTCTCAAGTTGGATTGCAGAAATGCAATTGTTAATGTGTCCTTTTATATAGCAGTATGGAAGTGGAAGACATGGGCCTGGTCCAAGGAACTGTAATGCAGAACCCCTCCTGGCTAGCCCATCAGATGTATTCGAGCCATATTCAGGCCCACAGCGGCCCACAAAAAACGTCATGGTCAGTAAATTTGTAGATCTCGATGAGCTAATCTGCTGGCCTCCATTTTTGATGCGAAGCCTGCGTCGCGAGATATGGGCTGCAAAACACTGGAATCCGTATGGACAAATTTTGGCAAAAAAACCGTTGAAAACTCTGTTTTCGCCATTTTGACCTGGAAGACAAAGACGGAGCTGTTCGCTTTCAACTAAAGGGCATATAATCAACACTTGTACTATCGAACTGGGTTCTCCAAATTGGGGGTGTGGAGGGCCCTGGAATTTTTCGGTTCCCCCTGGTTCAGAACAGGTGCCCCCCGGTACATGCCCATGGCAAATTTTTGGGCTCCCCCCGGTTCACCGCATCTTCGAAATTTTTTTTATTTCCAATCGGTCCAAAGTACATAAAACTTGATCAAAATTTGTACTAAAATTCCGTTCTGAAGCTACAAATTTCCCAAATTTTGTCAAAACGTGCTTCAAAATCATTTTTTTTCTCCATCATAACCATTTTGGCAGTGTTTCTGATACAATTTTTAACCGTTTTCCCTTGGCAAAATGGCCCCTGGCAAAATCGGGCGCCGCCCGGTTCGGAACCAGGGGCCTCCCTGGTTCATGCCCCCTGGCAATATTTTCAGCGAATGGACAGCCCAGTCAAAAAACATAAATTTGTCGAAATCCGTCCATCTGAAAATGAGTTATGAATGACAGACAGACAAAAAAAGAAATTTTCACCATAGCGCCTTCAGAGGAAACTCCGCTAGCTCCGTTTCAATAAACAGCTAAATGCACAATGCTAATGTTACAGTTTAAAAAGCTGAACCAAATTTACACTAAATCTACTTGTAAAACAATAAAATATTTAAATAATTATCATCTTTATTGCAGTGTCGCAGTTGAAATATTACAAGGTATGCGTGAGTCCACTTTAGATGCGTACATTTAAGATGTTCTTTTGCCAAGTCAGCGTAAACACGATAAATGCTAGCTAAGATTTTCTACTATGTACGCGAACAAAGATATGTAATATACCATTATGTAGGTTCTGTTCGTGGTAACTATTTTGCGATTTAGTATGACATTTTTCTGACCACAAATATTAGCGAGCTTAGGATAAATTTATTCCAGCTAAAACATTCTGAATTTAACATTTCATGGTATATAAGGTTCAATCGCACTTACCTGCTACTGGAGATGGTCGCAGTGCAACGCAATATCGTGGTTTCCACTGAAATACATCGAATACACATAAGCAAAGCAAATTACATGCAACAATAACACAGCTTCTGTTGCTAGTTTTCTATACATTTATATTTTTCTACAGACACAGTTATTATACACAAGTTCCAGTCATAGGTAATGGTTGTGTGCTCGAACAGTTACGACCATCCATTATTACAATAATTGCGAACACTAGAGGTGTGACTATCTCATTATCATGCTTTGCACAAGCCAAACGGCGAGATAAAATTGTCAATAAAACAATGCCAAGGATTAATGAAACGAAATTCTCACATATGCATGATCACACGGGCATATAATATGTCATCGAGTAACCGCGATTGCAGTCCGACAAAAGCATAGTCTGGTACTGACAAAGACAAAAATCATTCCCCAACCTTCCAGGTAGAATTTCTTTGCAATATTCCAAACAGCCGTTTTTATATTATACAGCGATGAATTCTCTTTCAAAGTCTGATAAAAAAATTTCACCACAATAAATTATTATGTAGTATACAACAAATACTTCCCGTAGGATTGTTTTTGCCTTTACCGAATCAGAATTGTCCAAGTATCCGTAACCTTACATTAGCCACGCCAAATGTAAATACATCCCGTAGGATCGTTTTGTCCCTACCCAATAAGAATTGTCCATAGTATCCGTAACCTTAGATTAGCTACGCCAAATGTAACTACTTCTCGTATGATTGTTTTTGTCCGTACCCAATAAGAATTGTCCACCGTATCCGTATATAACCTTATATTAGCTACGTCTAATGTAATTATATACCTCCGGAAGAATTGTTTTCATCCTAACTACTAAGAATTGACCATCGTATTTGTAACCTTATATTAACAACGCTGAGCGCAAATACTTCCTGGAGGATTGTTTTCGTCCATACTCAATAAGGATTGTCCGTCGTACCCGTAACCTTATATTAGCAACACCAAGTACAAATACATCCTGTAGGATTGTTTTCGTTCCTATCCAATAAGAATTGTCAATTGTATCCGTAACCTTATATTAGCTACGCCAAGCGCAAATACTTCCTGCAAGATTGTTTTGTCCCTACCCAATAAGAATTGTACATCGTATTTGTAACGTTATATTACAACGCCACGCACAAACCCTTCCCGTAGAATTGTTTTGTGCATATCCAATAAGAATTGTCCATCGTATCCGTAACCATATATTAGCTACGCCAAGCGCAAATACTTCCCGCACGATTGTTTTTGTCCCTACCCAATAAGAATTATACATCGTGTCCGTAACCTTATATTAACAACTAGTGTTGTACCGGGGCAAGAATTCCACCGAGGCCGGGGCCGGGGCTGAGCCCCGGTATATCCCTATTAACAACACCAAGGATAAATACTTTTGTAGAATTGTTTTCGTTCCTACCCCATAAAAATTGTCCATAGTACCCGTAAGCTTATATTAGCTACGCTAAGCGCAAATACTTACCGTAGGATTGTTTTTGTACCTAACCAATAAAAATTGTCCATCACATCCGTAACCATATATTAACAAAGCCAAGCGCAAATACTTCCAGTAGGGTTGTTATTGTACCTATCGTATATGTAACGTTATATTAGCAACGCCAAATCTAACTACTTCTCGTATGATTGTTTTCGTCCCTACCCAATAAGAATTGTCTATCGTATCCGTATATAACCTTATATTAGCTACGTCTAATGTATATAATTACTTCCGGTAGAATTGTTTTCATCCTAAATAACAAGAAAAATTGTCCATCGTAACCGTAACCTATTATTAGCTACGCCAATTGGATGCTTATGACAATTTTTATTTGTCCCAATCAGGAACGTGCGGTGCATTCTTAAACAGAAACAGCTTCCGATTTAAACATCAGATCTATGTATATATAGATCGTAGTACGCAATACATACCAAAATGGAAAGTCCTTGTTCCTATTTATTCTAAAATTTGAAGTACAGCCACAGGAGGAAATAAGTGCAAAATAATTGATCAAAATTTTGGTCGACATCGATTAAACGAAACTTCATTCGATTTCGATTATCTAGCCAGATTAACTAAATTTCCAATATTTACAATTAAACGAATTTTCGAATGGATTACTATTTCCATCGTTTTCGATTGCACTTATTTTGGCCGGGACTGTACTATGTTTTAACGAAAACCAACACAAAATCCTTTGCAAATTTCTTAGCCACTAACCTTTTTCTGTACTCGAATCTTGAGACTGCCTTTCAATATTTCCATTTAATACCACATAGGCACGCTTCATTTAAGCAGCAGATTATATTAACAAAACTGAAAGCCTGTCAATGACTATGCAAAATCATTACAAAATAATTCTAATAGTATCTTGTCCAACCCAGTCAAGGGTTAATTCGAGGTGTACATTTCAAGCAAATCTACCTTTACCTTATTAATGTCAACAAAAAAACGCTAACCAATATTTATTTAATGACACGACAGCTATGTCGCGAGCACCGGTTGTGGATGCAACTCTAGTACCTTCACACTGACCCCATAAACATTACCGACGGTCCCCAAGATTTTTTGCCCGCGGATTTTTCAGACATGTCTTGTCAACTTGCATGTTTCTTAATTCGATTTTACTATATATAACACGAACTGTAGCGTGTAGGTCCCCGTTACACTGTTGTGTATTCTATCGTACTTGTGACACTAAGTATATAACATGAATATATTTGCAATGTATATGTACTATATAGCGAGACTGCAGCAGGGAGAGTAACTTCCGGTGTAAAAATCCACCATAAATGTTCCTGCTGAATCCCGACCTTGAGGCTTGGCCCGACTCCAGAAAACAATCCTAGAATTTTGATGCCAACGGAAACCCCGGGACCACGCGTAAAAACCTTAAAATAGTATTTCATTTTACCACTTCGATTCGTAAATTGACACATTTAGCACATGTACATGTGTAACGAGTTCATCGTTCGGGATGAGTTTAAATGATTGTCGCTGTTTGTTTGCTTTACAAGATTCCTTAAAGAACGAGCAAAAGTTCCTAGATATCGTTGTGACTACTGCACGAGACTCGCACCAGAGCGGTCTCGTTCAATAGATTTGTTGGAGCAGCAAAATTTGTTCAATATTGTGCAAAATACGTTTAGTTTAAGAATGAATTGGTTGACATAATGATGAGGCTCGCATTATAATTCATAGAATCAAAAACATTGACCCACGGCCTTCAAATTTATGCTTTCTATGATCTAATTACTGAGCTACTCATCTAGTGAGTAGCTATAAATAACACAATAACAATACGATAACTAAGCCAATAATTTTTTGAGATTAAAACCGGCGTCATAATTTAAGAAAATAATCTACGATAGAGTGTCTTAGACTGCCAACGACTGAGCCAGCAGTTAACAATATAGCTTATCAGGTTACAATAACGAACTGAATTTCAAGAAATTCAAAATATAAAAAATAGGGCTTGACCAACATTGAAAAATACCCAATACAGATATTAGTTTGAAGATATCCATACAGATATTCTCTAAGCAAATTGTTGTGCATGTTAAAAGAAATGAATAAATAAAATAAGACATAAAATGAATTGTAATGGTTAGCTAACCGAATCAATGCAATTTTTACATACCCGCAAAGCCTGTAACAGTATATCTGATTTGAGACAATGTGTGTTTGATCGCATACTGTGGCCAAGACCGTGGTTGCCAAGATATAGATTTGTCAATAAAGCTGCTTTAGCTGTTCATATATATAAAAGCTATTTGTTGATAACAAGCCGAAACCAGCTCTAGTCCCAACAGTGGCAATTGGAATGAGATCCACGCCGTGATCAATCGAACGTCAATACCCAATCGATATAGGTGGTCAACCAAGCATCCATACCTACCGATAACGGATTTCATCGCAACGTTCAAGTGAACGATGTCGGACACAGCCTAATGGGTTGTTTTTAACGCCAAATCGTGGAACACGCAAGGCGTCACCAGCATCGAATGAAAACCCTGTTCCTAGTTTCACTCCTTTCAATCCGACCAAAGAACTATGAAACGGTTATGGACGTTTCCTTGCCTACCTTATTGTCAACCCGGTCCCTGATAAACAGCGTGCTCAAGTTTTGTCTAGAAAATCAATAGTCAGCCATTTTCAAAACCTTATTTATCGAACCTCGCCAGGGAGCAAACGCCAGTCAAAGATGTCAAACAGTTATCAATCGACGAAATTCGAGCGTTCATGATGAGACAATTCGATCCAAAACTATTCACCATTCGCAAAGGATACCAGTTTTGGCGAAATATGGATCGGGCGAATCAATCCCTAAGCTGGTGTTTAGGATTCCTCAAGAAGCAGCGACCTGCGATTTCGATACTCTCAAAAATCCGCTCAATGTGACAATGCGTACACGTTCCATCTGCTCGGTCCGGAACGAGGCAGTGCTAAAAGCCACATGTATTTAAGATTAGTGAGGATAATATTAAGTTCAATCGGGAAATCGACACCATAATAGAGACGGAAGAAACCGCCATTGTTCCGAAGGAAACGGTGTACGGATTAATAACTGTGTTAAGATCGAACCCCCCAAATAGCACCCGCGATTTTCCATAGGGCGTTTGTTGTCAGTGTGCGAAGCCGGGAAACATTGGCAAATATTGTCGACTTAAGGAAGTTATTTACAATTTCAGCACGAAACGTAGTCACAACGAGGCAGCCTGTCTTCCGGAAAAAAAGAAGCTAAGACAATAAAAAGAGAACAGTCAAATGGCTGAACTCTGTTCGGCCAAAAGATGCGTGGTACTTCTTCAATTTAAACAAACGGTGGTTCTCCCAAGCAAATCACCCGATTTCGCTGTCGACACAGATTCGAATAATTTCATTTCATTCGAGGTTTGGCGTCAAATCAGTAAACCAGTACTACAAGACACGGACAATCAATACGAATCAGTGTCGCTGCATCCGCTTCCGGTGGTCGGCGACACTCAGCTGGAGGTGTGGTTCACGAGTCGTCAGCGAAACAAACAACAAACTTCATCGTGTCAAAGGTACCGCATCTCAATCTCTTGGGGCGTAAAGCGATACGATCTCTGCAAATACCAAGAGATTATCTCATGGGAACACCTGGGCAATGCAACGACACTGGAAAATTGTGCAAGTTACTCGAGGATAGATTCAAACGGTGAAAATGGAACAATTTTGCGCACAATTGTGCGACGAGTTTAAAGAACTGTTCAAAGACGAACTTGATTGTCTTCGTGGTTTTGAAATCAAAATCGATTTTAAACCTGATGCAAAGCCCATCCCATTTCGATAACTATTCAAGAAGATATAGGACAGTCGTGTGAAGCTTGAATAAAGCGGGGTGTATAGAAGCGAACACAATTCAACGCCTATGGCACCCCAGTGGTGCCGACCCAAGGCGCTATTTACAAAGCAGCAAAGGTCGAAGAATCCCTGTGTGCGGTGACAATTAATAAATAGGAAACTCATCGATATCTGATGCCTTTACCTGAGGAACAGATGCGCGAGTTAGGTGGTGGTTTCGCTCGCACAAAGATCTATTTATCTATTATCCTTCGATCATCAACGTCAACAACAGAGTGTCCCAAAACGCCAGAAATAGTCGCACGCATGCTGAATCGCCAAGACCAGCCGACGTAAACACTACACCGCCTGTAAATGAATCCCCCTGCCAAACCAGTGCCAACAGCTTCAACAGTGGCTACTATTAAAGCAACACTGTCACCCAGTCTCAACAACGCTAATGCTAAGGCATTAAATGGCAATAGCGACGCACAACTAACCAACGATACTAACCAGCGACCACCGCTAATCTTCCGAATCAACACAACTGAACCTACCGGACTGCTGCCATGTTGACCAGAAATCACTAAACATCAACTCAAACAGCAACTCACAAGCAGCTACCAAAATCGTACCAACAAGCTTTCACGATTTGGTCTGCTAAATGTTCGATCAATCCCAAAGAAAAGTGCCCTTCTACGACACACTATCTGCTCAAATAACCTTAGTTTCATCGCATTGACAGAAACATGGTTGCGACGAGAAATCTACAACTCATTGACTGAGTGCACCCCACATTGTTTCAAAAATGCCGCAAAACCCATGCCCCACGGTCGCGGAGGTGGATTAGCTATCATCTATCGCGAAATCTGCAACTCCTTGACTGAGTGCACCCCACATGGTTTCAAAAATGCCGCAAAACCCAGGCCCCACGGTCGCGGAGGTGGATTAGCTATCATCTATCGCGATGATATGAAGTACAATGAATATTCTAACTCATCTGATATAACGGTTACCAGCTTCGAGTTTATGTACGGTCAGCTATCGTCCAAAACACAAACAATGACTATACTACTTATTTATCGCCCACCGCAGCTTTCAATACCAGATTTCTGTGCTAAATTTAGTGACATTCTTTCATGTATAATTGTAAACAACCCCACAAGTGATCTTTTGATCCTGGTTGATTTTAGCATGCCAACAATAGAACCCTGCTTTGAGACAGTAATGACGACATTCAATCTCACACAACATGTGGCTTCAAGCACCCATGAACGTGGGAATCTACTCGACTTCGTGCTAACGTATTCGAACAGCACCATACTACACAGCATTGAAGTGTGTTCCTGGACTTTCTGATCATTTCCCAGTAATCGCAACAGTGAAATATCGGTCCGAAACAACGCCAAGAAACAAAGTCTTAGAGTACCGCTACTGGAAGTCGATCAACCCCAAGCGTATTCGACCCGGGCTGCAACTATTACATGCCTCTAACGACAACAGCGTAAACAATTGCGTCGATCACTTTTACACTTCCACTGAATCAATTGTAAACAAGCAGCTGCCCAAAAAGATCAAAATTATCAAGGACAAGCCTGAGACTCCCTTGGTTCGACTCGGAATGTGGGGCATCCAATCGGGAGCTGCGGCGTCTCGAGAGCCTCTGGCGGAGGAAACAGACAGTGAGCTGTAAAGTTTCTAACAACAAACAAAATCAAGACTTCCGAGATCTGTGTCAACGCAAACTGGATGCGTTTTGAAAGCAGAAAATTGACGAATCATCTATCAACAAAAAATGGACTGTTATCAACCAGCTACTGAACAAAAAGAGCAAACCCAGTCTGTCTGACGATAAAGTTAATGAAATCGGTAAATTTTTTCATGAAAAAATCCGAGCGCTACGACTTAATTGCACCATTCGTATAATCGCGCACGATGTCTCAATACCCGTTCCCATCGAGGCAGCGGCTTTCTCTTTCATTTAAATCGCATCTGAAACCGTCACTCGGCTAATTCATACCAGCAACAATAAATGCTGTGCCCAAGACACACTTCCACCGAATATTATAAGACAATATTCCGACGTTTTGGTAGATCCAATCACCCGAATCATCAACTGTTCACTAAAATCTGCTACTATTCCAACCAGAGAATAACTATCCATCGTACATCCTCATCTAAAAAGCAAACCTCGGACCTGAGTAACTATGCCAACTACCGCCCAATATCAAACACATCCTATCTATCCAAATTGATTCAAGGAGTAGTCCTCGACCAACCAAACTCATTTCTAGCAACTCCTACCCACTTACATGCACAACAATCCGCATACCGTAAGGGCCATGCAACTGAAACTGCCCTTATTAAAATAAACGATATTCGATCTGCTTTCGCACGGCGTCAGGTCACTGTGCTAGTCAGTTTTGATCTTTCGGCGGCATTCCATACAATCGACCATCACCTAATTCTGCAAAATAATCAGCTGCTGGCCTCTCCTACCACGCAATGCATTGGCTTCACGTCAACAATGTGTACAAATCGGCAAAACTCGATCTAAACCAAGAAGCTTAGAAAGTGGAGTTCCACAGGGTAGTGTATTCGGACCAGCTCTGTTCAATATTTGCCTTGCTCCTCTCATGTCGTTAATAAACGCCGCAGGATTCCCAACACACAGCTACACAGACGACATACAAGTGTATCAACATTTCAACTCCAACAATACCGAAAATCTTGCTGCATCCCTCAAACAACTTCTTATCAACCAGAAACAATAGTTCAACTGTCACAACTTATACTTAACGACGCCAAAACAGAGCTAATTTATTTTTACTCTAGTGAGTTTGATGGACCGCCGACAACCGTTGGCTCAACAATTATTGAACCAGTCAAATCTATCAAAATTCTCGGAATTACATTGAACAATAAACTAAATATGATCCAACATATCAACCAGTTAGCAGCGACATGTACCTGGCAACTTCGTTCCATAAGCCGCCTGCGCCGCCGATTGACTGCTGAAACCGCACACAGCATAATTCGAGCTTTAGTCATGAGCAGGATAGACTATTGCAACACTCTGTATTCAAGTACACCCGTTTGCTCATTGCAGCCTCCTTTACGCAGGGTCCTCCATACTGCAGCTCAAATAGTAACCTGTTCAAAAAAGTGGGACGCCATCCATCCGATATTGCGAAATTTACACTGGCTTCCATTGCAGCAACGAGTTATATTTAAAGTACTGACGATAGTACGCAATGTTTTAGCCAGCAACGAACCTAGATATTTGTCAGCGATACTGCATACTACTTCGACGCCTCGCTTAATAAACGAACGTGTTCTCAAAGTCTGCAGTGTTAACACGAAATCATTTTCATTTATTGCGCCTCTATTATGGAACAATCTATCGCATGCACTACGATACTCGCAATTAACATTGTCTGCATTTAAATCCAGGATCAAAACTCATTTATTTCCTCGTTAATATTGACATCACCGCTTCAATGTTATATTGTGCATGGAAAAACGAGGCAGAGTAAAAAATGTATATTTGTTTCATGTTGTAAGCGCTTTTATACCTCGGCGAAAAGGGCGCTATATAAAAGATGTATATTATTATTTAGCAGACACGTATAATCAAATACATGTGGGGCTAATTTCGCAATTAAGGTTGGCTCTCAGACGCACAAGTCGCCATTCCTGCAAATGCTAGTAGCTTTCGTGATCAGTGCGGCTCCAGGTTATCATGGTGTAGCCTACAATTAACCACGATGGAGTGACGGTGTACGTATTTCGATGATATTCTCATAAGCAAATGGACTGCGTTTAAACATTTGTCGAATCTCAGTAAATTGTTGCAATGGCTATCCGATAAAGACATTCAATGTAGAAGAGAATAATATGTTTTCGCTCAACAGTCAATGAAGTATCTAGGTCATTATTTGTCCCGACACGGTATCACGAAAGGCATGAAAGTCGAAGCGCATAAAATTATACCCGCGGCAATCAACCTCGACTCATTCCTTTTCTCACATCGATACATTTGTATTCAAAGTTCGTTCCACATCTATCCACTCTCACAGCGCCGCTCCTCCTGATGACTCAATCGGATGTCAAGTGAAAATGGGGAGGGACAAGATTTACCGTTTCAAGTGATAAAACGCATTATGTGAAGATAACCTACTGGTACATTTTATAAAAATGTTCCGATCGGCGTTTCTTCCCATGCATCCGACTTTGGTTCTGTTTTATAGTTTTAGCAACGGATCCAAAAACCACTGTCGTACATATCAAAAACACTCACATCGGCGCAACAAAAATACAGTAAAATCCAGAAGGAGGCGCTAACCATTATTCTTAACAAGTTATCGATCTCTCTATAGGCTAAAGTTCATTTTGGTGACCAATACGCGCGACGCGGTGAAAGAGAAGAGTGGTGGCTTCCGGCTGTTGTAGTACGTGTCCACGGCTGCTCTAGTACGTGTCAACCAGGGAGTAACCGGAATTCCGGTTCCGGCGAAAATCGTGTTCCGTTTGCGGTTCCGGCAAAGGGCAAAAACCATACCGGAACCGGAATTCCGGTTTAAAAATTTTGTTTGAAATTTTCCACGTTTTTTGCTTCATCTGTGATCCAAACATATGTAATATATATTATACAATGATCAAGCTCCAATACAACCAAGCAAAAGAAAAGATTAACTAAGCAATATGACGTTTGCAACGTAAGTAGTGCACATAATTTCAGTTGGAATTTTTCATAATAACCTGCAAGAGTTTGTTAGCAAATCAAAGCCACGTCGATGCTTGTAGCAGCTATTTTACACATCCAGAAGTCTGTGGGGTACGTTTCAATTAAACCGGTCCAACTCGGTAACAGAGTATGGCTTACGCAGAAGTACTTAGGGTATGCGTGGCTAACATAAATTGTTTCAAGAACCAGCCAATGCGCTTGTAAACTTGGTAAAACAGTCTAAATTGAAGTAAACTAACGTTATCTCCAACGCAGGTACAAACTGCTTTCTTGGCAAAGAACTGTATTTATTGAAACTGTGCGAGCAGCATCACAGTGTGTCTCATTTATAGCATTCTGATTAGAAAGTTATCATCATTATCATCTAACTGACGGGCACTGTTTGTCCAACGCTAGCCTAAACAGTGTCTCTGACCACCGATCAAAAAATTACCTTCTATCTATTATTTTCTCCTAGAATCTTATAAACCAATAATTTCAAGTTTCTTACAGAAGAACATGTAACAAACGTATGTGTAGTAAAGGAAGGCGACTGGATACAGAGCGAAAGTGTGTATTCTACGCTCCAAGCTTTGTAAGCATATTCAATTTGACGCAGTCTAAACAGTGTCTCTGACCACCGATCAAAAAATTACCTTCTATCTATTATTTTCTCCTAGAATCTTATAAACCAATAATTTCAAGTTTCTTACAGAAGAACATGTAACAAACGTATGTGTAGTAAAGGAAGGCGACTGGATACAGAGCGAAAGTGTGTATTCTACGCTCCAAGCTTTGTAAGCATATTCAATTTGACGCAGTATACGCAATGGTGTATAGTGGAAGGCATTTTTTGCTCTGGGTGTCCAAAAATCGACATATTTGATCGATAAATAAACATTATTAGCTTCCTCAGTCTCTTTAAAGTTTCAGAAAGGCAATAATACCACCACAATACATTAAGTTTAATGTAAAAGTTATTTTTAATATATTTTAAATCCACTATACCTTGATTTCTTCCTTCATCTGTTTTATTATATACAAATTTCGAAGACCAGGTTCCGGTTCCGGATACGGTTTAAATGGACGGTTCCGGTTATTTGCTGGTGTCAACCTGAGGGGCGTCCCTCGTTGTCCGACTCATAGATACCATTTTGATCAATTACACCCCCGTTACGCAGTCGCCGAAGATCCCGTTCCGGGCAAGCCTCCAGTTTTACCGGTTCTTTGCCAACGAGCGTCTCAGGTCAGCGAAGGCATCTCATCAAAACAATTATGGAAATCCAGAGGTTGGCTGTGAGTATGCAGCCACAATCTTCGCCGATCCTATAGCTGCGGATCTTTGATGTTCGATTTAAGCCATAATCGTACCCAGAAAGGTTTCCGTGCTAGTGCGAAGTGTTGCTGGCGTTGAATGAAATGAAAATTGAGCTGTACGACATAATGAATTTTAATGGCTAGCTAACCCTTGCAATGCTAATTTTTCCAACCACGCAAAAAATTCGGATCGCTGCTCGTCCTAAGTTTAAAACTTATCCAAAGCCTCAAGGCCACGCGTTGCATCGGGAGAATCGGAGACCGTCCTGTCTCCTCACTAGCCCAAGATGTTAACTTGCCTGCACCAGTAACTCTATGTCTAATTTAGCAGTTAACAATAATTTTAATACTGGTGTTAATTCTTATAGTTCTGGTAATGGCGCAACAGATTCAAATGCCAATGGTTTTAGTAACACTGGAGGTAAATGTTATATTTTACGACTTTAAAGGGGTGGGGGCGGAGGTAGGATTTTTATGACGGCTATTAGTATTTTAAAAGGGTTTGGGATTCGTCACCGAAGATTGGTGGGAACGATGTGTGGCCAATAGAATGCCGGTAGGAAACGATGTGTCCCGCGTTCTTTTTGGTTGACGTATTTTTCGTGCGAGGCTGCGTGCCTAAATCTAAGCACTCGACATTCAAAGGTTTAGGAACCAAAGACGAAATAAAAATGTTTATTTTTATAAAATGATCAGTTACAGAAAGCACCAGATTACGCGCAATTCTTTATGATTGCTCTCTATTTACCCACTACTATTTTTTGCTCTTTCCTTTCTCGGTGATTCTATTCGAAGTCAGATAATACTGCTTCTGATCCTTCACTCTAGTTCGCCTTAGTATTTAAGTTATATATTATTCTATTAATCATCTTTTGAGATTAATGCAGACGCCTCGGTAGGAACGAAGCACACCGCAATTTCTATTTAAGTACCTGAGCCTAAGGCCTTCAATTTAAGCTAAATATTAATGCGTATCTTATGTAACGCACACCCGGTATGAATGCACGAGTGTTATTTTATGGCTAGGTTGTGACGGTAGTGTACACCCTACTTGGAACTTTGTCTGCGCAGGTCCTCCTGCACCGGGTAGGAATACTCCACAGGTGGTAATTGAGTGAAGTAGGCAGCTTAAGATCGGTCGTCCAAATGTCCCGCCCAAAACTCATCCCTGACACTCAAGAAGTCAACTTCTTGCGGAGATCGCCCCGAAGGAAGCTCACTCTGAGCTGACTCGGGCCGATATTGAGTTTCTCTATTTTCTAATAATTATTTGCCACTATGACTTAATTATTAAAGCACACACCTAGATGTGGGATAATAATATTACTATAGTTATCTAGTATATACTTCGTATTTTTATACCTACCAATATTTACTTGGGTTGAGACGCCAGGTAGTTTATATCACTTGTGGGTATTCAGCGCAACAATCATGGAAACCAAAAGCCGTAAGTAAAAACCAATAAATCCAAACAAAAATTCTATTTCCAGCACAATTCTTTGCGTCCAGTTAATTCCGTAAAGTAGGTAAAGCTATAATAGTAGTAAGTAACAATCACGTAAAGCTATCATGGCGATGCAGGCAACCCAATTCGATAAAAATAAAGAAAACAATACACCGTAATACACTAAGCCCGTAATAATGTACACGTAGCCAGACTTAAGTGTTATATTCTTTGTTTGAATGGGTGTCGGGGTTGGGTGGGGAATGTTTATGACGGCTACCGGAAATTAAAAGGGTATGGGATTCGTCACCGAAGATTGTAACGTTCGAGGTGTGGCCAGTAGTATGCCGATGAGACAGTTACCGGCGGATGGCACGCTTTCCATATTTTCTTGGTCTATGACTACGCCTGAGATGTCGTGCTGCTGCGTGGCTAGATCCTAAGCACTCTTGGTTCAAATATTTGAGAACCAATGACGTAGCGGAAAATATTTATTAGTAGAACAATATAAAACGTCAAAGCACGGATATTGGAAATCAAAACCGGTAGGCTATGAATTATGGTGCTATTCTTTTGTACCTGGGCTCTCCAAATTGGGGGTGGGGCCCCTGGCATTTTGCGGTTCGCCCTGGGACAGAACAGGTGCCCGCCGGTTCATGCCCCCCTAGCAGAATTTTGGGTTCCCCCCGGTTCACCGCCTCTTGGAGAATGTTTTGTTTCCAATCGGTCCAAAACAAAAAATTTCACCAACATTTGTACTAAAATTCCGTTGTGAAGCCGAAAATTTCTTTAATTTTGTCAAAATTTGCTTCAAAATCGCTTTTTTCTCCATCAAAAGCGTTTTGGCAGTGTTTCTGACTCGATTTTTAACCGTTTTTCACTTGGCAAAATGCCCCCTGGCAAAATCGGGCGCCCCCGGTTCGGATCCAGGGGGCCCCCTGGTTCATGCCCCCTGGAAAAATTTTCGGCGAATAGAGAGCCCAGAGTACCGTTCTACTTAGGTCAGGGTCACTACTTGTCATAAAACTGAGTTTTACGATTAGTTAGTTTTTGATGGAGTCACAAACTATAGATATTGTTTAATACCGTCCGCTGTCTCGTGTCTGTTTGTTTACAGGAACAATGAAGTCAGAGACCTCGTGGTACTGTCTTATGATGGGTTCTCGTATCCTGTGCTAAACTCGACGTCTTTGTTGCAGCATCATCTTTAAACTATTAAATGTATAAAATATCTTGAATGATTCTATGATGTTATGGATTGAATGCCACTGACTATCGACTATCGTAACAACAACACTCGTATTAGTATGTGCTCCGTCTTCGTGTGTGATTGAATATGTCATCGTATATCGACCGTCTGCCAAACAATTGCATTCAACATCATCGTCTTCAACAACTTCATCACTTTTAATATTGTTTCGCCGTCCGATCATCATTATCAACTACCTTCGACGCTTAGATCACCGTTTTCGCTGTCACATTTCGCATATCTTCAGAGTAACGTTTGTATTGAATCTATCAACGTGTCATCGTTACCGGTATTTTGTCCATCAGCGTCAAACTCCTTTTTAATAGCCGCAAGCTTAGCACTGTGTGCAAGTGTATCGATTTGTTCGACAACAGCTCGAACTCCTGGCTCATCGGTCTCAACCGTTATTCATATTCAACTATTGTTTACGTTTTCATTATGGTCCGTCCGGAGCAGACTCGATCCTACGTACATTGGTGAGTGAAACGTTTTCTGTGTTTTTTCTTCACACTACTTCACCGGTAACTGTTGCCTGATTTACGCTGTATTATTAACTCGGCCACGTGAGCGCACTATTCTAGCTCGTTATGATTCCTTATTAGTGTTATTGTTAGGTTATTTACTCTTTACTACTTATCTTGTGAGGTTGATACAATCATCCCCAAATGGCTGATAACTGTACGAGTATTTAAGTATAACCTGGACCTAGGCCTTAGATTTACACTAATACTGGTCCTTACTTATTGCAATCGCCCCCGGATTGCTGACAGATTGCGTTATGGTTGAGTGATAACAATTGTGGTTTGAATTAGCTGGTATATACTTTATTAGTGCTCATTTGAGTTGATACAGTGACCCCCGGATGGCTGGCACACCGTACGATTATTTAATTACCTTAACCTCGACCTTACAATTTTACTAATACTTGCCTTATTTTAATGTGGCGCCCCCGGATGGCTGACAGACTACGCTATTATAAAAACTGGCTAGTAACGGTAGACTACTATCCCAGTTATTTGTACCGTCGATCCTCCAGCCCCCTGCTGGCTGACACAACATGTGGCTATGAAGAGAGGAGGGACCTCACGACGTGTTCGCCGAATCCGCACCCCTTACTCACCCAGGGTATGCTGACGAAGTTAAACCCACATGCTAATTCTCACCCTCGGAGTTACTTATTCCACAGAGGCCGACATTTTGAAATATTACTAAAACTGGTAATTATCTAATATGTTGTCACTGTTGGTATAAGTTATATGCCACGATAGTTCCCCTACTTTTTACAAAGAATGATAATATTACTAAAATTATTTAATACTTGAATTAAGGGTACTTAGGTGTGAAGCTCGGAGCACCTATGACTCTATCTTTAAGTATAAAATACCTACCAAGTCGGAACACAATTCAGAAAACGTACGTATAACCACGTCTCTCTACACAATTTTTTCTGTCGTAACCGTGATGCTCTTAACCCTCTCATGCCCGTAAGGTCCAAATGGACCCAACGCACATTGCGACTCGTTGTATTTACGGAGTTTGTCGTGTATTGTACGTTTGAACGTGCGTTGTTATTCGCTCGCATTGTGAGGTTCCTTAAGGAACCGAGCAACACCTCTCAGATAGCTCAGTGGTTTGTGTAAACAAGTTTCAACCGTACGTTTCGGGTTCGATCCCTGGCGCAGGCTTGAGTTTGTCAAACATTGCACAATACTCAAATTAATTCGGGCATGAAAGGGTTAAAAAGCTATGAAAAATCCAAGAAAACTACTGCTGTAATTCCAAAAGCTATTTTCAGTATTCGTATCACCGACCAAATTCAAGGCATGCATACCAACAAAAATAAAGTGCCATGTTACCAAAACTATGGCAGCTCTGTAAGCTACAGAGCAATTGAATCGATAAACCAAAAACACAGCGTAATCCTTTACGCGAAGCTCCCCGATACACGCGACAGTCCGAACAGAACTAACTAAAATCGTAACTACATTTAGCTAATTTGGAAATTAAATAGAAAATATGCAAATCAACTTAAAACAAAAAATAACAAAATTAGTAAAATTTGGAATTTAGGATTTGGTGGGATGGGGACCGTTCAATAATTGAATTAGTGAAAACCCGGATTTTTAGGATGATAGTGGGAAACTCTAAACACTAAGATGCAAAACTTTAAACTAGCTACCAGTTAAGCGCGGATCGGACCAAAATTCATAAATTAAATAAAATCTGTAGTGTATACGCAACATTTTAGGGTTTTTAGACGGTTTTAGACCCAAACCCCCCCCCCCCCCCATGCAATAGCCTAGGGAACCACCGACAGTTAACTTTAGCGCATTGAATCGTAATTAAAAACAAATTTCGGATTTAATCGTTAGTTCATTATACTAGGTTAGTAATTACAAATAAAAGAACTTTGTTATCAGTAGTGCTTTTGATAATTTAATAACCAAGTCGTTGTCTGAGTATGAACTATGACAGTGAATTGCAATTTCGCACTATATATGTCGTTTATCGATATAAGGTATTTTATACAGGAATTGGATGCTGAAGGGGTGTTGTATAGCATTATAATTTAAAAGGATGAATTTAGGAAAATGGAACGTGTCAGATTTTAGCTTACTTCCAGCGCAAGTGCTGACATGCACAAATGGTGACCAAGCGATAGGTCTGATCTCCTTCATATAGAAGTAAAACCTTGACTGAACTATGCAGTCGTAATCAACTTAGGAAGTGGCCAAAGTGAAAAATGAACCGGTGTACCAGTGGTTGGGTTGCCTTTTCACAAAGGGTTACACGAGTCCAGCGTATTCTTTGCACCGGCGTATATTTAGGGAGGGTGGTGAAGTGGGCGGATTTTAACTTCTCCCACAATTTTGACAACATGGTAGGCCTGTATGTCACCCAACGCACCCCGTTTTTAGAAAGCTTTAGGTCCGATCCGCCACTTATAAACTGCTTGGTATTTAACGAAGAACGAACCGTCACAAAGCGCTCGCACTTTTTCCTAGGATTTCAGTATGTCGCCAGTGCTAACTAAAGACTGCGCCGGATGGCAGATTAAAATTAGTTTTGCTACCAGAGGCAATCTAGGTTTGCGTATAAAATCTAGATTTGCGTACAAAACGTGATATTTAAGCATCTCAACTCTTTAGTATTGATCTAGTCGGGCTGCGAAATCCACTATATTCATTTGCTATTGACTATGTTATTTGAAATTACATTGCAGTCATTTGGTATTCCTACAGATGTTGATTAATGTGCTAATAGTTTATGTCTATTTTAAATGGTTTTATTTTCATAAGTATATAGGTGGTGTGTAAATTTTTAAGAAACACGATGTTACACATCATATAGTTCGTTAATGTTAATATGTATTCGTATTAAATATTTCCCTTGCGTTTCCTATGTCACTATAAAATTAGCTGCTGCTAGTGAAGTTTTCATTTAATAATGCACACATATCAGCGGGCCGCCGTGTCTGGGTGTGGGGTGGTTGGTCCCTTGGCGTTACCGTTCCATGGGACAAGATTTTCTAGAGCCGACATTGTCGAGGGGCATCTTTGCTCCTCGGCGGTGTATGTTGGTCAATGAGTCAAATTGTATCCGCGGAGAAGGTAAAGCCCCAATACCCTACTGGCATGTACCGAATGAAACAACCCATGGCGCTATGCCATCCGCAAAACATTCAACCGAAGCTTAAATTCGTGTCAGGAGCGTAATATATAGCTCTTGAAAGTTTCCTGGTCCTGAGATCAGTTGTTAGACGCACCTGTGTGATAGGTTCCAGCCTGCACCAATTTCGTGTATTTTGCGAGTGGCTGTAATTAGTCCCATTACTACGCCAACAACGCCCAATTTCTCGCTCCGACTCGGCTCTTTATTCTTTGAATTAAGGCTCAACTCTTAACGCAAAATGTCAGGCTCGATCGGGTCGGCTCTTAAAAGCTCTAAAAATCTTTGTTGCACTATGCAAGGAAATTACATACTACATCATGTAACGATCTGCGTATTAGGTTCTCCTTGTTTCAGAATTTATTGCTAAATACCTGATTCATAACTCCCATGAAAATATAGTTATTCCATCTAAAAAGCGTAGGGTAACGAAAACAATAAACTTCTTTCCTGGTTCCCACTGCCTCAAGCTCGAGTACAGCTGCTTCTAGCCACGGTAAAACTTCTATAGAGATTGGTCGGGCGCAGGCCGTCGGGCGCAGGCCCGGCTCTAGGGTAGGGCTAACTGGGCTATAGCCCACAGGCCACCTTTGGGGACAGGCCATTTTTGGGCGACTGCATAAGTTTTAATGCCAATTTTCTAACAAAGGCTTAAATTTTTATCTAAGTCAGGCCATTCATGGATAGCGAGCACCCAAGAATTGTTATGAAACTGTAACTCCAGGCCATAAATCCTTTAAAATGTCACAGTTTCGTAAGTGCATGGCACTAGCAGGCAACCATTTTACATTGTATCAAACGTAAGTCTCTTTGACAAACAGGCCACATCAAACCATCAGCCCACAGGCCACAATGAGCTTGAGACGGCCCTGGTCGGGCGGACTCGAACAGTGACGTTAGTGAACGCGAAAACTCAACGGATGCGACAAAACTATCCGAGGGAGAGGAATTGATCTGACGAGATTCCTAGCCTGACACTTAGCAATCAGCCATTCCAATTAAATGTTTCTACAATAACCGTCTTTCGTGCTAAACGATAAAATTACAGATTTCAGAAAAAATGGTATAAAGATGACCCATGGGAAAACCGAACAACTTTTGCCACATTAGATCTTCTGCTGCTGCAACTGGTCTGCTAAATTTAGCAAAAGCTAAAGATGACACACTCATAACTAGGGGTGTATTGAATTGGAAAAAAAGCGCCGGAACGATTCACAAAACAAGCATCCTCATCAACGCTAGAGGAGTATTGATTTCTTAAATGGCCCAACAGTTTTCTAAGGGCATAGCTTAATAAACCCACCTAACATGAATACGTATGTAAATCGACATATATACCTATATATATGTTAGAGGAGTTTGTCGAGATTTATAAGGACCATATTTCTCTTCATTCACTCCCAGTGGGGCACGGATAGTTACACGCGGGTAGTCGCTCGCCCCTACCCCACCCCCTTTAACTATAGGCCTGTTAAAAGTTTAAAGCTCCGATAAAGCTGAAGACCAATAACATGCTGATTTTTTCCGAAAACTTATCAACCCCTTAGATTTTAAACAAAATCTACGCCACTGATTCTGTAAACAGTTTCCCCGGGCAGAGGTAACAAAGAATTAGCTGAATTAGGTACAAAGTTCTAGGTATGGTTAGGCATTTGTATCTCCAAGTTGTTATTACCTGTGACAGTAGGCTAAGGTGAAGGAAAGCAAGGCTTAACCCATGCAGGTTAAGTAGAAGTACAGGTAAAACCATAATACTATAAAGTTGAGCCTTAACTTAATGAACCTATAAATTCGTTTCGAGATTAGTTATGCGACTGCACAGCTCTTGGATTTCACGCACGACTTCGCAATACATCTTTTCGAGACAATTTAGACAATTCCAACCATAGGTTGTTTTCATTCCAGCTCTCTGCAGTTTCTACTAGAGCGTAGCAGTTTGATCCACTAGAGTAGAATTTTTCGGTAGCTAGAGTGTAGCGTTTATACGAGCACTTCGCTGCTCGATATTGCTCGAAAATTTGGTTCGCCTAACATCTTGATACAATTCGCACTGTACAGCCAGGTATTGTTCCAATTCTAGTGCTTTGCTCTGTTGTTGTTCTAGTTGTTGATTTTTGGATATGTTTCAAATGTTCTTGACACCCTATCGTCGTTGCAACGTTCAACGTTTGTGGCATGGCAGGCACATCACCCAGTTCTTTGGGTGAATAACTGATTCTTGACTCAAATTAAAAACGCACGCATTCACCGTTGACGCCATTCTGCTGCGGTAATCTAAGTCACCAAGACAGCTAGTAGCCGCATAAATAGAGCATAACTGCCCACAGCGACGACATGTTAATCCGGTTTCGCCGTGCAAACATGTCGCGAAATAGTTGGTAAACTCAGTGTTTTAACGTCAATTCGTTTCCATCGTCCAAAGTGACATCGTTCAGCCCTCGGATCAAGGTACACTTGCCTTACAGGATGTTCTGCATATGGTCGCGTCAATTCCTGTGGAATAAAGTTCGGTTTGCCACGTTGTAGCCGTTGTTGAAGGCGTCGACGCCGCTGTTAAAGGTTGACGCGTTTTTGTTAATATAGGGATATATAAGTACCAATTGTACAATCGCTTGATGGAAATGGACCCAACGATCGATTCGGATCACATTCTGTCTTTACTGCGCCACTTTGAGACTCAGTCGTTACTGCTCTGTGCTTCGGTCGTTGCGGTTTCCACTTTCTATGGCGTACTTGTATACATGGATTCAATTGTGTTGCCATTACCGTCGTTGCCGCAATGGGTGGAATTCCTACCGGTTGAGCTTCTATCGCCGTGATTGTAGCTGTTGTAGTCACTGTCGGAATGATGGATATCGTCTGAACGGTTTCCATCGCTAATGTTGTTATCACAGACACTTACATGACACTGCAGTTGATGCTTGTTCTAACTAGCTAGATAATGCTGGACCTATAGCCGATTGCTCAGCAAATATCTTAACGTCATTAACAAGATCGTCGTCGTATGAACTGATATCACTATATTTTATCTCTTCAGCTCATTATGAAGCCCATTTCACCTTTATCCGTTGGTGATTGTATTATCGCATCGGCTGCCGATCGTCCACCATGTCTAACCAATTCATTTTCCTGATCGCTTTCACCAATATATAATCAAATTAGTTGAAGAATCGACCAATAAATCTACTACTGGTATCTCTTCATCCTTACAGGCTATATACGCATGATCTCACAATAACGTCGGCACTTCTTTGCGTTGTTATTGAATTCGACTTCACCGAATTGCTTAATTCATTGTCCTGTTCGATATTCTGTTTCCGCCAATTTCGTTGACCGCGCAGCTTAAAATACGGCAATGTAGATCATAACAAAGCATAACCGTTTACGTTCGTTCCTCTGATTATTCAAGTCAGCATCCAGCGTCGTAAACATATCGACCAGAAAGCAATTATCCGCATTACTTACATACGACACTTCGGGATCCCACCAATGTTTATTGGACTGAGCAAAATATATCGGCATCAACGCTTTTTCTTTTACTGGATATTCCAGCCGCTTCGCGAAATTATGCTTGATTAAGATTCCTTTCCGTCAGGCCATAGGTACAAACCAGGTCTTTCACCCAATCTCCGACATCTTGCCCCCATGTAATACAAGCTTGATAACCTGTGGTTCCTTTCCGTCAGGCCATAGGTACGAACCAGGTCTTTCACCCAGTCTCCGACATCTTGCACTCTTCTAAATACGATGTTCGCGTGTTCCTCTGCGTCCATAAGCAGCAGGTCAAGAACGAAAGCGTCCATCGCCACCAATACCAATTTCCAGGCAGTTTCGTAGATCTTCTTCGTTAGCAGCTATCACCTATTTTGGCAAGCTACAAGTGTAGCCTCTCAGTCTAAAAGCAGATTCCATGCTGAGTCGCACTGCTCAATACCATAGTACCAATGCCATTTTCTGCATGTCGTGATTTTCACATTGATGATGACTCGTGCGACTCCTAGCTGTATGCAGAAAGTCGTGGGTGATCAATCAACAAAATTTAATCTTTTGTTTCTGGCAAATGATAGCGTCGATATCCTCCTTAGTCCTGGCGCGTAGGGAACTCATTTAAATTATGACATACAAATTTAGAACGGAATCGTAGTAATACAATCATGGTTGGACACCGGAAAAAACCAACGGAAAAAAGTGTTTTTTTTCCGTTTTTTCCCAACCCCCGGAAAAAAATGGAAAAAAAACTATTTCAGGATTTTGGAGCCGAAACTAGATGGAAAATCGTTATGCTACAAAATATTACGGCGCCATGCGCATTATTTACACTCATTTAGCAGCCTTTGCATTTCATGCCTATAATTTATATGGTAGAAATGGTATAACACTATTTTCCAAGCATCGACTAGATATATAATCTTAGCATAAGCATAGCTTGCTTCCTTCACCACATCAGAGACTATTGCCCGATGGCAAATTTAAATTAAATAGGCGCGGTACTGAATGGAGTCATGGGATTTGTATCGAGCATATGAAAGCAGTAAACTATGCAGACACAGGCCAAGTACACACGCCCACAGGTGGATATGGAACGGGGGTTAGTTACCGATAAAGTCAGCGTCCTCCAAGAAAAACCAAAAACCTAGGGGTTATACGCCTTGTGATTATCTGCCACCATCCCACTCCCTGCATCGGTCTATTTACCTGTGATAGATACCTGCGGGCATATATGGCATTTTTACCACGACGGGTAATATACTAAATTGATCGATTGTTGGATCGTAGACATAAATTACATACTCTATTGTATTAATGCGCTTTCAGCATTGCTTGGACGGTGGGCAGTTGGACACCAGTTACAGTAAGTTTACATAATACTAAAAATATGAAGTATTTTCAGTGTTAATTCGTACCAAATAATTTTACGCACTCCTATCGTTAAAGCCATAGTGTGGTTTTCGCATAACCGTGCCCGTTGGAAAGATTTAAGTGCCGCTGCACGGTGTTGCAGTGGTTGCAAATAGAGGTCTTTTCTTTTAGCCCCCCGCCAGAATTTGGTCAATTTTGAAGATACAGAGCTGATTTTGGTATAAATTGATTCGGCTCGATGAGGCGATTCAGAAAATGCTCATTTCACCCACATCCCGGAAAAGTTTCCGCAAATTCTATGTGACAACATTGCCGGCGTGGACCTTTTTCAGTAATTAAGGCATTGAGAATCAATAACAGGATTCAATTTCGCACAAAACTGTGTTTCCTGCTATTTATATAACAGGATAACAAGTAAAAAACTAAGAGTGAAATTTTACTTTTTTCCATTTTTTCCGTTTTTTCCTGTTTTTTCCGAAAAAAACCAACACTGAATACAATACCACAGCCAGCAAAAATAAAGTCAAAGATTGCAAAAATTTCAATTTAAGGAATGTTTTGAAATATAAATTTTGAGAGTTTGGACAGAAATCTTATATAAGAAATATAATAATTCTGTGTAGTATTATATTTCTTAAAAAAGAGTTTATAGTTTCGAATACTAAAAATCGAAAAGTAAGAAAACACAAAAATATCGCATAAAAATGATATATCACAACATACATAGATTTTGCATATAAGAGATTTAATATAATGTAATAACCTAACCGACTATTCTTCGGCAGGTTTTGGCAGGCGTTATGAAGCCACACAGTCTAAATAAAACCAATGGCGGCTGGAGTGAGCACCATCATAAGCCACCCATAGGTTTTACCTTTTTGTTTTCTCCTAGGCAAACGCGATGTCACCTTCAGAATTCTCCTGTCCACAAATTTGACATAGATTTTTCGTTCGGAGGTACCTGGGTTTTGCCGCTTACGTAGTAAAGATTCTGTTCGATATTACCTAGTACAATTTCACCATGTCTTTGTAAACCAAGATATTGTCCTCTCGCAGTTTGTTAACTTAGACAATCTTTAAAGTATGCCCGTCAACTTTAACCACACGATAGAACTTTCAAAATTATGGTATCGATTTTGGATAAATCCTTTCGGGCTTACTGTTTTGACCAGTAGAAACACAAAATTATCAACCATTATTTCATTTCCATCGTGTCTAAATGTTTTATTATTACTGTTTACGCATGTGCAGCTTCCATTTGGTCTCGGCGTTCATTCCAAATGGCCTTTAATTATAAGCCGCATACATATTTCTGTACCGCTTCGGAAAAGATGTGAAATTGCCAAAAGTTTGTCAGCTAGGTCCATATATTGCCCGTATTTAATATGATGTGATGATTCTCCCGTATCTGCGCTTGGTGTTACTCGAAACCCCATAAATACCAACGGTGCATATTCGCCCCTTTTGTCTGGGTACTCGTACGAAATTTTACGTAATACCAGTAACATCTGATTCCATTGTTCAACTGCACCATTAGACTGATGAAGGTTTGCTACCACAAGGTTTAGTTTTACATTTCGTGAACTAAAGGCTCGCTGATGCGATTCTGCAACTAAACCCCGCCACGGTCAGCGATTACTGCCTTCGGATGACCATGTCATCTCGTTACACCTAGATAAAAGTTGAAAAGATCGATTTAGCCGAAGTGTCAGGTGCAGGAAATGCTTCCGGTGATTTTGTGAAATAATCGAGCCACGGTATTATATATTCCCATTTTCATTAGAAGTAAGGGACCAACAATGTCCCTACCGAATATTTCCCAAGGCATTTTTTGAGCAATTCATGCTGGAATACCTTTGGTACTACGAGTTGCACAATAATGTCGGTGTTTTGCGATTCTGACAATACTTACGCTGAATATGAAATAATAATTGCCCTTTGAAGAAGAAATCAGTTGTATTATGTAAAAGTCATTTATAACCTTATCCGAGATTTCTGCCACTTCACTTTCCGAAGTAATAAAAACTCGGATTAGTTTCACCTCCGGATCTTTCTGCTGCTGTTGCAGAAATTTATTATCACTATCCCAAGGCCATTGTTTCGAATTTAACGAAGTCTTTAGCATTAAATACTTCACCAAATTCATTTTTATCGGCTTCACTTCCACCATTTGAGACTTTATCGGAACAATCACCACCATGTGAGAATTTCGCCCGAGGATCTTGTTTCTCTTGGCTCGTAAAATGCATCTATATGCCCAGATATACAGATTTCTAGTCTGGGTCAGGTATTTGATTAACAGCTTAATTAGTAGCTTTTTACAACGACAAAAGTTAGCACAACAATGGAAATGAGTGGCCAAATACAGTTGATAATCGTGCTAAATTATTAGGATTAATTTTTAATCTTACTAAACTAAAACAATACCAAAAAATCACAAGAAATACGAATTTCAAATCAGTAATTATTTAAGGTACCTTATTCGTGAAAGAAAACGAATAAGGAGGATGCAGCAGTAAGTGCACGTTCCATTACTTCGCCCCAAAGCAGGAACCGAATAAATAGGAAAATTAAAAATAGGCTTCGCGAATAAAAAGCAATGGCATGGCGACGTTTTACAGACTCAATTGACCCCAGAACTAGCATATCTTTAGCCTCGCTAAAGTTAACAATATATATTAACAAAAGCACAAGAAGAACAAAATGCAACTACAGCTTTAAAAAGATGAAGAACTGATTCAGACTACCTAAGGACTGATCTATACAGGAACTGTTTAGAAACCATATTCAAGCCACAGAACTCTCAATAATCATCAAAACAAGAGAAGAGAAAAATACAATATACTTGGGCTAACAACTGTCCTACCAAAGAACACAGATAATACCAGCTTATTAGAATTAACATCGACTATTAAACATACCAAAAATAAAGCACCAGGACATGCTGGTAATAAAATTAATTTAATTAAAAAGGCAGCAGCAATATTCTTAAATATCTTACTAGATCTTTACCAGATATGCTATAAATATTGGATACCAGCCTACTACATGGAAATGAGGAAACATTGTAATGATAACAAATCCTGGGAAAATCTATATGATGTCAGCTAATACAGACCAATATATCTTCTACCAATGCTTGGCAAAGGTTAGAAAGAAAAATTAATGTGAGAATCCGCAATGGATTAAAAATACAAATATATTAAATAAAGTGCAGAGCGGCATCAGAAGATTCCGGAAACCCAACCATCATCTATTACGATTGTCTTACTACGCAGTTAAAGCACGAATCACAACGAATTATTCCCTTGCAGTGTTTGAGGACATGGAAAAGGCTTTCGACACAGAATGGCACGAAGGTATGTTACTGAAAATTTACATACAGTAAAAATGTACTATACGGATGTGAACTCAAAAGGATACACAGCTTCCTAAGTAACTGAGAATGCTGTGTAATTGTCAATAGTGCTTGCTCAGAACCACTCACACCTAAGGGAGAGGTATTTCAGGGAGATGTTATCAGCCCACTTCTTTACATAATGTTTACCAATGATGCACCATTGACAGACAAAGCTGCAATTAGATGCAGTCAGTTTTTAGATGATATAGCAATCTGGGCGTACCACTGGAGCCCAGTAACGGTTAAAATATTCGTCTAGCAGTGTATAGACAAACCGGTAGAATATTGCTATAAATAGCGCATAAAAATTAACCCTCAGAAAACTGGCCCAAGAAACCTTGAGGGACGGTATATTACAACGTTAAAAACAAGAACAGCTTAGAGCGGGGGTTCGGGGGCGGCAGCCCCCCGACTTATGCTTAGGCTTAGTATATGTCTCGTATAAGGACCTTAGCTTAGGCTATTCAGAAATTCACAAAATGAAGTGACAGCCACTGACGATCACGCTAAAGCTAACTTTCAATCCTTAAATATAGAATAACTATAACCAAATCATATTATCAAACTACAACGCAATCTCAATCATAACCTAACAACATAACCTAAATGGATTCTCTTGTCCGTTCCGGTAGTAAGTTAGCTGTTCAACGCTGGATGAAGCGGAAATTGCAAGAAAAATCCCCATAGTTGAAGCATTCCACGGGAAGGGCCCAGCACTACCGCGACCTCAGCTGATTAGCCTCGCCTAGCCAAGGCGTTGTTGCAGACCTCTTCATGCCTCAGCCCGACCAGCCCAACCCTTAGAGTCAACCCATTTCCCGAAGTTACGAATGTAACTTGCCTACTTTCCTTACCTACATTATTCTATCGACTAAAGGCTGGTCACCTTGGAGATCTGTTGCGAACATAGGTCCGATCTGGCACGAAAATAAAATTTCCCCTGCTCTGATTTTGAAGTACCTGTGCGAGCGCGTTCCTTCAAGGTAGCGCACGTGCAGAACCGAATATCTATGGGCATAACATACCTGTTATAGTTCAATCTCGTACAGCTAGACACCTTCTGTCCTGCTAAGAAATTCAATGAACAAACTAAATCGTTCGCCTATTCTAGTAAACTAGAGTCTCGTTCGTTATTGGAATAACCAGACAAATCGCTCCACCGACTAAGAATGGCTATGCACCAGCAACCACCGAATCAAGAATGAGCTTTCAATCTGTAAATCCTTACGGTGTCCTCGCCAGAAGAGTTCACGCGTAGAGTCAAATAAAAAAGCAGTCTCCACTCCTGGTGGTAAACTTCGTCATTTCCTTCAAGTTTGAGATTTGCAACCCTACTTCTTCCGGAACCCAAAAGCTTTGGTTTCCCGAAAGGTGCCCTCAAAGTCTTAAATTTAACACCTCCGGATCGCTAGCTGGCATCGTTTATAGCTAGAACTAGAGCGGTATCTGATTGCCTTCAAATTTATAACTTTCCTTCTTGATTAATGAAAACATTCTTGGCGCGTTTTGCGACGATCCTAGAATTTCACCTCTAACGTCGCAATATAAATGCCCTGTCTAATACTGCTTGCCCCACTACTATTCCACATCTGCTACTGCTATTACCACTGCTTCTACTACTATTACGACTGCTACAACTGCTATTAACCTACTACCAAAGCTATTACAACTTCCACTACTCCTACCACTTTTACTGCCACTGCTGCGACTGCTTCTACAAACACTACCACTGCCTCTACACTGCTACCACTGCTGTAACCACTGCTGCCGCTGCTACCACTGCAATTACCACTGCTACAACAGAAATTACCACTGTTACTATGCTTCTAATACTGGTACCAGTGCTATTACAATTGCTATCACCGGTAATAACACCGTTACCACTGCTTCTACCGCTACTACCGCTGTTATTACCTCTAGTACCACTGCTATTGCCACTGCTACCACTGGTACTAGTAACTGTAACCACTGCTTCTAACGCTTCGACCACTACCGTTACCAATGCTGTTACTACTTCTACCACTGCTACCACTGCTACCACTAATTCTACCACTGCTATTACTACTGCTACCACTGATTCTACCACTGCTAACACTGCAATTACCACCGCTGTCACTGTTTCTACCACGGGTACCACTGCCATTACCCTACTCAACCTATGCTATTACCACTGCTTCTGCCACTGCTATTACCACTGCTATCACTGTTATTACCACCGCTACCACTGGTTCTACCACTGCTACCGCTGCAACCACTGCAATTACCACTGCTACCACTGCTACTAATACTGCTACCGCTGCTTCTATCATTACAACCACTGCTTCAACCAGTGCTACCACTGCTATTATCACTGCTGTTACCATTAATATCAGTGCAATTAACATTGCTAGCACTGCTTCTACCACTGCTATTACAACAGCTAGCACAGCTTCTACCACTGTTATCGGCACTAGTACCACTGGTTCTACCACTGCTTCCACTGCTATTACCAGCACCGCTACTGCTTCTACCACACCTAATACCACTGCTACCACTCCTGCTACTGCTATTACCACTGCTACCAGCGCAATTACCACTGCAAGCACTGCTTACATCACTGCTACCACTGCTTCTACCAAAGCTATTAGCCCTGCTACTAACACTGTTATTATCTCTGCTTATACGAACTAACACTGTTACCACTGCTATTACCAGTGATACTGCCACTGCTATTACCAGTGCTAAAACAGTTATAACCATCGCTACCACTTCTATTACCATTGCTACTACCTCTGCTACCACTGCTATAGCTGCAGTTATCACCACTGCTACTGCTTCTACCACTGTTCCCACTCTTTCTACTACTGCTACCACTGCTTGTGTTGAGTGGACCACGGAGAAGTGGATGTAGAAAACCTTGGTGAGATCGCGCTGCAGACAAAGATGGTCCTATCAGTGAAAAGTTGTCGTCTGGTTAATCCTAAAGTCGGTCAAATACTCAGTGATGCAAATAAATAAAAAAGCGTGGGTTAGTGCATGTTTTTGTTCGGCGTTTTGTTAAGTGAGTCTGAGTCTGGAGGCCCTGAAGCCTTACAAGAGATAGAAAGTACCTGATTATCATCCCCTGGTGTGTCGGGTTTCAAAATAAATCGGAGCGTGGGAACACTGGTCACCTAATTTACCTGTCCATGGCTAGTGAAAATACTGAGCACGCAGAATGAGCATAGATGAAAATTTATTCTCCATCTGCTTTGTCCCGCTTGCGTAGATTCGTTGTTTGGCCTTGGTTTAGTCTTAGTACCCGACACAGCCTTTCTAGTGAACAATAATCAACACTGTTGGACGCACAGCTTAGACATGTCCACAGCTTTAGCAAGTGTGAGTGAAACCAAAACTATCGACGGACCACATATGCTACTTTCGGAGATGGCAGGCCTCCACAATTTGTAGGACACCAAAGTTGCATCCGACAGCTTACATATATCGAGCATGATTTACTAGCTTGATTTTCTCATTGAATCAGCATGAATTAGGGGCCCTTCGGTTTTATTGTGTTTGGAGTGATAGAATCGCCGCAGTTTTTTTGTGAGCCAGAGTCTTGCAGTCAGACATATGTTTACCCCTGTGAGAGGGGGCCTTTATACCTCTAGCACATGGGCCAGAATGAAGGGGGATAGGCCAAACACCCTGGTATACACGCTTTGCCGTCTGCTAAGCTAACCAGCTCCCTTAGGTCAAATATCCGTTCACTGGGGAGTTAGAAAAGCCGCGGTCGTAAGGCACCAAAAGCAAACAATGGTGCACCTGGGTACCTTTAGATGGAGAACTAGTCCTGGTACGCTTATACAATACGTGCACCGAGGTTGCCGGGGTCGCGAGGTGGGGTCGACCTTCTGTCTGTCTGTGGAGAGTGAGGCGGTTGGCAGGTGAGGTACTGGTACATGCGTTCCACCGTAGGAGGGCTTGAGTTACCTAGGGTAGATGCTTCGCGCCGAGGGGGAAAGGTGTTCGACACCTCACAGTATAATTTACGTATCGTCTATGAACATATATTCTTATGCCACGCAATAATGCGTGAGTGAACTTTAGATGTGTACACAATGATTGTTCTTTTGACAATATCCGCTAACAGAATTGTACGAAAATTCATGTTTACATGGTAGCCATTGGTATTCGTAACTTTTGAACGCGAATAACGATACTGCTATTTACGAATAAAATTTGGGTGCGCGCACCTTTCTCCAATTCGCACATTTAATTATCAACCGTACATCAAAAGAGATTCTCAATGGTACAGCTATGCTCGTGGTCTGTGTGTATATGTAACGAGATTGGCAATCGTATTGTCATGTGTATACAGTCAGCGAACCGCTGCGTTGCTAAATCGCAAAATAATGACAATGAACAGTAACAGAACCCGAGTATTGCCTTGTCGCGGACTGCACAGTTCACAGAATAATGTGTACGTCGACTCGAAAACTTATGTTACAAATGATAAATCGTCCGTAGCTTGTCACAAATGATGGATTGTTCACAGATTACGCTAAAACGGCGAGGAGTTCATGACATTGGTTACAAACCATCGGTGGTTTCTGACAATATTATAAACGATGAACTGATTGTATGACTTGTTATAAACGATCCATCGTTTATAACATTTCTTATAAACAACACTACATCGGTAGGTTTATGCCACAAAGTCCTCGCTGTTTATAAGATTGTTTCAGAATCCAGGCGAGAGAGTAATGCAATGATAATCTTTTGTAATATGCTATCGATGATCGATCAAGTACGCACTATTCTGTGAACGCCGCATTAATTTTTCAGTTTTTTATTAATCATTAATACTTTCTTTGTTGACCTAAAGTGATTTCTAATCTTGAACAAAGATGTACTGCGCGAAGGATTAAACCTGGATCGTTTGACTAGGAGCCTCATATACTAGCGACTACGCTATTAACTTGTTTCTAATTTCTTTAGGGACATCTCTCACATAGAGCGAATACCAACGCACGTACACCCACCGCAGACAAACTCCATAACAGGCTTGCTACGCAAGGCATATTGCGACAAATAGGATAATGTGTGAACGAAAAAGTTAAGTTCAAATAACATGTTTTTGGAAAATAATAGCGTTTTCTGGCTGAATTTTGTGTTAAAGTTAAAATTCAACCAAATTTGAAGATTGTATTTCTCTCAAAATTTACGTTACACTATCTTAATTTCTCCATAATTTTCATAGGATACTATGTGTGTTTTTATATCATACAGAAGTAGAAGTTAATTTTACAAATCGCAAAATGTAGAAGCTAACCTAAATTGAAATTTTGATAATACCTGGAATAGGCAAAACGATGTCATAAAGGGTACACGAACATAAGGGTTACATACAATTTGTGACTAGGGGTGGTATATAGAAACGCACACGCTTACTCTGGTATGGATATTTTTCCTCAAAATAACTCGTTAAAACTAAACTTAGCCAAATTAATTATATGCGAAATTTCAGATACATTACAATTACAATTTTTAATGTGATAACATCATTAACTTATGCACTGTTTCTGAATTATAGATAAGTTACAACTTAAAATGGAGTGTTTTAAGCAATGTCAAAGATTAATTGTTGAGTGGAAATTTGATTTCTACAGTGTTCTGTTATTTCTTGTCGGAAATTATACATTAATTTACCATGGTTAATTGTTACATTTGATATGTACAAAAGCACTGTGCCTTATATTTCCTCATTCTAATAAATAATAGTTGATGGAGTTGTTTCTGTAAATGCGTTGTATACATTGCAATATATAATTGGGAACGACGGAAATTTCTTTTTCATTTTATCTAAAATATTTATAATTGCCAGAGAAACTTGGAATACTCTTCAAACTACACATAAGACAAACGAGATTGCGGCCCCAAAAGCAAAGGACTTAACATGATTAAAAGCAAAACTTGTGCCAACAAAGATTAGATAGATCGTTACTCGGGGAACAGCAGCAGTGGTTTAAGGACCTACTTAACATGAAATTGAAATATTTGTGGCACGATGATACTAAACACATGTAACCGATGTCGTAACGGTGACTTCAACACCAGAATTGACACCTTTTTGTTAGAGTATAAATAATGAATGTAGGGGTGTAATATTTCAACCTAACATAAAAATATTGCTGAAATTAAACAGAATTTCTAACTAAATAAAAAAATTTGTGCAGTTTCCAAATACATAGCCAAGACAAGCTATTACTTCCAAGAAAATGTTGCAAGTCTTTCACGATTACGTTCGGAATTTGAGCACAGCTTACGTTGCTTGGTAAACTGCTTTAATAGTCTGTCATGCGGCGTGCGGTTGTACATACTTCGTTATTCGATTGCTTTGCATAGTTGCATAAAAACGTGCAATGGTCAATCAGCAGGGTAGTGACTTTTATTCGTGTCACGTGATAGTCCCTCCAGGTTTATATTGAATTTACTCAGCTTTTTTCATTGGATTAGTTTTACCGCAAAACTAAACCCGTCTCCAGTATTATCAGCATTGTGCGGACATTGTGCAGTGTCATTTGTGCATTTTTGTTAATGTGTACGTCATGCATAACAACAGTATATGCTAATGTATATGTGATGTGTAATTACGAATGAATATGAGTGTTACTCTACAAGACACCCGAACTATGTACATATGTGTAGCGTCTTGGGTGCACATTCTGGTATATGATGCGCACTTAATGTGTTTCACTTGTGTGTAATAACTTTTGTACAGGGTGCGGAAAAATTTTAAGACTTCGCTAATTTTGAGACTGTTTTTAGGGGAGTAACAGAATTAACGGAATTTTACGTGAATCTAAGACATAAGTTTGAAATATATCAAATTTGAGTGCTAGAGTTGGGTACCCTGAACATGAGGCGTACATCAGTGGATATGTGTATGTGTATCTGCTTGAGTTTCGAATAAAATCCTAAAAATTGTTTATACTTAAGAATTCGGGGAAAATCGTAAAAAACTTATTCTCTAGCCACTAAAGTTCAATTAAGTTTAACAGGGAATTTTAAGGAAGCGGACCCAGGGGAAAACTTGGAAAGCTTGTAATTTCGATCGCTTACAGGAATCATATAGGAGAAAATTTGAAAGTAAGACGTATAGATCGGGAATTTAAGTTTTTGCGCAGTTAGATCAGGGCCTAAGTCGGCTTCAGAAGCTATAAGGTTTGGACGTCTCTGCCGTTTATGTGTTTTATATGTATATTATTTGCCTTGCTTTGTATTGCATTGATAGAAATAAACGATATTTTTACAAGTGGTGATACATTAAGGTCTTAGCAATAAGTTCATAAGATAAAATAGCCCTTATTGCTCGCAATAAGTGTATCTTGTAATAACATGCGGTTAGTTCATGTGTAATTTACAGTGGTACTAAACACCCCTAGGACCACGTCGGCTACATTTTTGTGTGCAATCCTAGATCGAAAACAAGCCTATCAAACCGCGAAAGCTGTTGGTGGTTTTGCGTGTTTCAAAAAATTATAATTTTATGATAATTTTGGGATAGATCAAATTGGTCAATATTAGGGAAATTAAATCTGCGGTAAAACATGGTTTTTGTCTAACACGGTTTAATTGTGGTGCATCAAAACCGATCCGCAATTTTTGATACTGATGACATCCCTCTTTATTACAGAAACTTCGGAGATGATTTTGATTAATGAATAGGAATTTTCGAAGGCGTTTCTTTTACAAACGAGTGGTCTAAGGATGATATTGCTCGCATTCTATCGGCTTTTTTGCGCTGCTATGCCGCTTGGAAATGGGAAAATATGTCATGTGAAATTGTAAAAATTTTGATCTTTTGAAAACCAATTTATTTGAAGCTTTTGCACCGAATTATGTCACATATAATTGTGGTGCAAAATTGGGGGAGAGGTCGCAAAGATATAGTGAGTCATTGAAGCTTATGCAAAAATGCTGAACACCTGGTTACGAAAACTTATCCTATATTCTCCAAAGAAACTAGGAATATAATTGCCTTAGAAAATTTTTTTATGTGGATTGAATAAAACAATTAGGCGTTTTGTATTAACTGCAAGGCCAGAATCATTTCAAGCTGCAATAGCAGAGATTCATAAGCAAGAGTGTGTTGAAAATGTTATAGGCTCAAGTGAGACATAACCGTTATGACAAAACGTAAAATTCATTGGTAGTAAATCACATAATAATAGCTTAAACAATGAGCCGTTGTACTCGATTGAAATTTTGAATGCAGTGACATACCTGTGATTAAGTTGAAAAGACCGAATTCTGAATTGTGTAACAAAAAAATGAAACCAGCTGCTGCAGTAGATACGAAAACTTGTACTGAAAATTTTTCTACAAATAATATATCTTGCACGAATCGAAGTGTGAAGACCCGAAAGAGTTGACTGACAGTTTTCCGGTTCGAAAGTCGGGACACGGGATGGAACATATGGCCAGATACGCAAACTGGGTTTATATCACAAAGTGTTCCAGGAAAATTAGTGCACAAACCTACAGTACGTTCACTAAGGCCAAAACGATGGCCTTATGCTGTGTGTTGATCAAGAGCAAATCATGGTGTCAAAAGTAGTAAATTATGCTGGAATCCATGTCAAGTCAGTGAATAATATTACACAAAGTGAAGTGCTTGCGGACATTACTGTTAAAAACAGCGAGTTGATATACCTTGCGTCTATTGATCTTGAACTTAAACAGCGAGTTGTTGTAGTAATTAACTTGAAAGTTGTATGTATAGATATGCAAGAAAATGCTTATGGTGTTATAGTGAGTAAAAATTTGACCTCAACTTCACTAGAGTTGCAAGTATTCGGAAATTTTCAAAATTAGTACGTGTTATGACTGTGTGTTTAATGAACCACAGTATCATTGTGTTGTCTGCTACAATATATGTGCAAACAATTATGATCATGCTGCTATGCGATGATTTTGTGTGTGTATATTTGTTTTCCAGGTGTTTTGGTAGTGGTTCCCAATGCTCAGAGATATGACGTTATCTCCCTCAAGTACAGCAACCGGAAATTCACGAGGCCACATGCACGAACAAGAATGTTATGGAATTAGACTTATTTTACTTGTTAGTCGAAAATAAATTTACGGAACAATGTGGAATACGTATTCGAGCTTCAGGCAAGTTGATATGTATTATACCGTTAATTCTCAAATTTAAAAGACAGTCATCCCGAAATATTTAAGCTGTACAGGAAGGGTCTCGGCAATTATGCGATCAATTTTTCAAAACTGATAGCATAAAAAAATTTAAAATATACCGTTTGCGATGCCATATTCGTTTTTAAACTATGTTTTTCAAAAAAGCTGAAGTACAGTTATTAAATTTTAAGAGAAACATTGATGCAAGTTTGGTCAGTTTTCTTAGTCCCTTCCTGGGAGATATTACTTAGGTGCTCCTACTTAAATAAACTGTGCCATGGAGTGATTACAAGTTTTATGCTGGAGCTAAAACCATTCAGTGATATTCAGTTTTTCGAAAATTTCCATTCTGCTAGGGAAATATATTTTTCAAGCTTAAAAAGGGTAGCAAGTTTCTTCGTCTTTCGGATAAAAATAAAAGTTTTGGGATCAATTTTTCGTGCAATTTGCGACATTAGTGTTAACTGAAATGAGCCAATTGCGAGTTGCGTATCGTTAGCCGTTATCGATGCGGTGAACACGGGGAGCTGCTAATTGGAAGTTTATGGTTAAGCGTTGCATCTCAGTTTGTTGTATCCAGGTTTTCAGAATTTCAATAAAGTTGTCGCAATCAGTTGTCTTATCAAACGGAGATGGTGAAAAAAATATCGATTGGCACAATACGCTTTTGACTGATGGTAATAATGTACCGGATTGGATCCAAACAAGAATATCGGAGTAAGCTCAACTTAGGTGAGTAATAAATTTGTTAACTTATTTAAAAATATAGATTTTTATGGCTAGTTCTCTGGTCATGTATGAATGTCTACGTGAATGCCTCATTAGGCGGTAATGTTATGAACAAAATAAAAAAGGAACTTTTTTACAACTTTAATAAAACCCAAATCGTAACTTATTTTAAGAACAAATTTTTTAAACGTGTCTAAACTTAAAACGGAACAAAATACTTTCCCGAAATGTTTACCTCAACGGCAATACGAGAATTTGTAATTCACTGCATGATAACAAACAAGGTAGCAATTACTGGATTCATACAATTTTTCATAAGGAGGATAACTAGAAAATCTTGGAAAACTCAGGACCTTGCTGACACATTAAAAATACTACGTGCTTGACTAAAAATTGATAAAATAAAAAATAGTGTTGCCCAAATTTGAGGCATTTTGAGCATTCAATTTTAGATCTCGCTTTAAAATCGGTATATTGCAGAGATTTTTTTATTAAAAACAGTATTATTTCGTTATTGGACGCATACACTAGTCCCTATTGGTATATGAACAGAGAGGGGTTTGCTCAGTTTTAAGCTCAAGTTGTTCACGAAAAACCTTTCATGTTATCTGCCCTACCCAGGTGATCAAAATCAGCCGCGTACCTGAGGTCACACAACAGTGAGGAAGCACTGTTGACGGCTTCCATGGTAGGCAGTTTCAACCAAGGCGGGATGTGAGAAACTGGGTTGGCTGGACAATTTTTAAAATTGTTTTGTGCTCCTGTTGGATCAATCACTAGAAAAAACTCACGCTCGTTGTTCTGCTAGCGTGTCTTTTAAATATGTGTACTTTATACATATTACCATTTGTCTTCGGATAGGTTCCAGTTAAGTAGCCATTTAGCCGCGTGTATGCAATGCATCCTATGTTCAAGGGTAAAAAAATGGGGTTAGGAAACTTAACCATGAATAGTCTCCTCAGCGCTTCTCAATATGTGGTTTTAGAGCAATATATTTTGCGGGTGGGCTCCGTACTCTTGACGGTCATCCATCCCGACTTGGTTTTTCGCGCGTAGGCGATATGTTTTCTCAAAGCTAGATCCCGTGTAAAAATAGGTAATAACGAGATCTCACCCTGAGCCTACAATTTTATTTTTGTCACATCACATTTGTGTGTGCATTTTCTTTGTTACCTGCCTTTGCACTACCGTGTAAAATTTCCTAGCTCAAAAAACTCAACTCAAAGAAGCCAATGGTATTTCTTTACTTATCCAGAGGTATATACTCAACGGTCCTCCTTATCGTACGCTCCTGGGTACCCTAGGTTGGCTCACAGGGAGAATTTATTTCCCCGTGAGCCTTGCCTGTTGTCGCTCCTTCAGTGTATAAAAGACACAGGAGGGGTATTAATCCTCGTGTGCCTGTAGCGCTAAATTATAAAAAATTTTTTTGACACACGGGGTGCAATGTCCCTGCTCGCCTCGGCGTCCGCTAGCAAATTAAATGAGGTCGCGGAGGAATTTACATCATCACGATTCCGATTTTACCACGCCATAATGCATCCAAATGCATAAATCCGTATGTATATGAGATTGTAAAGTGTATGTACTTATTTTTAATATGTGCTAGGCTAATATAAAATGTAATGTATTCCAAAATTATGGAACTTGAATAAGTTGTTTTTCTTAGTTTTCTTAGTTGTTTTTTCGCAATATTGTCTGGTTATGTTTATTGTAGTAGTAAATGTAACAGAACCGTTCCGGTCAGTTACGTGCTTTGGCAGGATTTTGGTGCTAAAACTACCTAAATACATCCCCAAACTGAACAAGATCACGAGACATTGGTTTTCACGTGGTACTCCAGCGTACCCGTATAAAGTTTACGGAAACTAGAACTTTGTGGGGATGGGTGTTGTGTTGAATGGTGCCATTGGTGTATTGGTAACGTTGCTTTGCCTGTTAACATTCTGTGTTTATTAACATTCCGTTTATAAATATTTTGTACGTATATTTGTGTCCGTATTATAACTTGTAATTGCATGTTTGCTGTAACTTTATTTTATGCTGTGTTTTATGTGTTGGTACGGGCTCCTACGGGAGCATTTTTGGGGTAAATTTAGGTAGGACGACCGATTATATGACCGCAATAGATTATAAGTTAGGCAACCTATCAGATCGTCGGCATGTTACGTATGTGGAACGTTTTCGGAACTCGACCAGCCGCCCCGCACCATTTCAAAATAAAGACCGTCCGGGAATAGGAGGCCGTCGATTACTCCAGTTAAACTATCGCCCCGCTAGTGATCAGACCCAAAATTATCAATTTTACTCAGGTTAAACGATACATGCAGCCATGGTCACGAATAATACCTGTGGCCATGGTAATGGAAAATCAGGGGTACGGTAGCTTCCGAGTATTCGAAAACGACGGCTGACGGGCCTGTTCGTCGGCCCGTAACAGGTTATGAGCTCAGATTTCGGGCAACCGCCCCGAAGAATTTTAAATAAGAATTTTACGGTATTTAATAAAGAATCTTACATATTATTACGTAGCCCACCCATTCGGGCATCTAACGATCCCAAGTGGGTCTCGATCCGTCCAGCCATCAGGCTGCTTTACGAGTTGCCCCTCTGTTTTCTTCATAGTCTACTACAAAATTGACATAAATTCCTATCAGCGTTGCACCCTTTTCGTACCCAATTCACGGCTCCAAATGTGTACATGCAACCCCTTGTTCTACTCGCTTGCTTTTGGCCAGCACAATGATGTACGGCGGGCCTCCGCCCGACTTACCGCTAACCCACCACAGCCTGCTAAAGTGCCCCCTAGTTTGGAGCTCTAGCTGAGGGTGGGTTCGAAATATTTGAAATTTATTCCCAACTCCACGATGGGAAAATCGCCCCTCATTGCGTTCACCTAGTCGTGACCTTTCCAAAAATACCCGGCGGGCCTCCGTCCTTTCACCGGTTGACCTGGGACGGCCGTCTAAAACACACCCGCCGCAGCCGACGCTCTTTTTATTGACACCTTTTTAAGACCTCCTTACATGTTGCTCGTGAGACTGGGGTATCGCCCCTCATTCGACTCGCCTGATCGTGGCGAGTCCAATGATGTGTGGCGGGCGACGTTCTGCCCTGCCGTTAGGGCGGGAGAGTCTACCAAATTCCCCCATGCTACAATACATAAGTTGATCCGAGAGGGCCTGGCCCCAATTTTGTGTCACCCTCCTTGTGTTTGGTGTCGTTTAATCCAGTTTTTCGCCCACGGAACGAATTTGGCCCCGGCCCACCGAAATTCCTTTGGAAACCCACTGCCCCGTCCATTCCCGTGTCCCTCTCCTTCTTCTTTCTTTTTTCGCTCTCTTTCTCCTTTTTGATTTGTTTTCTTTGCGCGTGTTCGTTCTTGCCTTGACTGACCTCTTTGGTCGTCGTTTTCTCTGTTTCCGCCATGGCTCTTTTGCTGTTGTTGTGTCCTCGTCAATTTAATGAACGAAGCCGGAAACCGCTAACCCACGCCCCACTGGGACGTTTGCAAGCGGGCGCATCAGACTGAAAGACCATGAGAGGATGCGGTTTTTGAACGTACCGAGATAACCTCCTGGTTGAAATACATATTTATAGAGCCGAATTAGTTGGTCGGCATACCGATGTAACAAAGACAGCAAAAAGTAACTGACAGATGGTGCTGTGGGTCGGACGATGCTTAAGCGGGACGCGACATGCCGATTCATCGGATTATTAGATTAATCGCGATGTCCTCGAGTATTGTGCGAAAGATTGGTGCTTGTTCGCCTTCCGGCCACTAAGATCGACGCAACATGATTGATCTTGCAACGAGGAAACGGTTAGGCAATCCAAAAAATGAAACAGATTGTAATTTTGACCAGGATTGGAGGAATTGCGAGAAATTATGTGTCCCGAAAAGTCACTTATAATGATCCAAACGATCTGTGACAGGATGTCGTTCCAATGACAGATGATCGGAGATCTAAGTTAAAGAACATCCGGCCCTAATAGGGTGACATAATCTGTGCACATACGGGAAATAGAAGCTTTAGAGTTTATGTTTTCACGAAAAACTGTGTCGCGAGCACAGATGTTCGACCTCCGACTATTCGAAGGGTTCAAATTTGATGTCGGCAATTTCGATTGAAGCCGACTCTCCGTACGGAAAACGACGGCTTACGGTAGCTGTCAACTTTAAGCTTCCGGAAGTGTTTCCAAATTAGACACCGATGGAAAACCCGAAAAAAGTGGGTAGTCGGCGACTTACGTCGATTGGACGGCTATGAAGTCGTTATCTCAAAATACGGCTGAAGATTTCGAACTTACAAGTGACACTCTGAATCAAGGAATCAGTTTGACATCGGCAGCACGGAGGTCGGTCGGCTCTACATAACTGTCTCCGTTGCTAGTGTTGTATGTTGTGTTTCGTTTACAATTTTCATGAGTATTCTTAACTCGGCTTCGACGGCTGATTTGGTTTCATCAGCGGCTCATTGATTTTGACGTATAAGATGGCGCACTAGGTCAGAGGCTATTCTCTTCGGAACCATACGGAGTACAAAAGGTTGGAGCCGCTACACCCAGGGGATTTCTTGATTGACAGTAGCCAAACGCCCGTTCCCTCCCAACTCGGATTCCTGTCAGCTTGTAGGCGAATCCACCCTTCCCCCTTGAATGGCTACACATAGCGTTTTCTGGAACGCAAGTCTGGAGGTCGAGTTCCGAGTCGGGTGATTAGAAATTCCAATAGTCGAAGTCACTCTGGTTCCCCCCGGTTCTAGGCAGATGTTAAAGCCACTTCATTTGGATACAATAGATTCAAGCTTTACATGACTTACTGAACTGAGTTAGTTTTGCAGAATTTTCCCTGAGGCGACCGCGGTTAAAATTTTCCCTGGCATACTCACGGACTCTATTTAATCTAGGTGTTGCGTTACCGGTTTACTGTTTGTCGGCTTTGTTCAAAACTGTGTAGCGAGTAGAAGGTTCGGTGCTCATGAGGCTTTTGAGGTCGGACGGATTTGAGAACTAGGATGACAGACCGGGGTTAACATGAGGATCACCGAGTCTGCGGGTTAAATGAAAGTCGATGATTTCATTGTGAGCTAAGAAAATTTGGTAAGGGAGAAGAAGAACAAATTTCTAGGACAGTAACAGCTTGAGCGTCAGGGTTATTGCATCGCTTTGATTTATTCGTTCGTATTTTTGATAGCTATCTTGTGTTCTAATATTTCTTCATTTTGTATTATCCAGTATACATACAGGCTTTTATGTACAGTATAAGCGCATATTACTTACATGAATCAGACTAGCCTGTTTTGGCGCAAGCGTGGACTAATTCGAAAGTTTGCTTCGGTCCTTACGCTCTAGGATGAGGTTTTAACGGAGAAAAGCGTTGACGGATGGATCAACCGTTAACATCCCAGTCCCGGGACAGGACCCATGGGTTCATACAGTATAAATAGGGGTTAAGAGCAGTCAAAATTGCAGCTTGCCTAGATATGTTGGTGAGCTAGGCACAAAGCATGACGTTTGGCAAGCGCCCCCACCGGTTGAAAATTAACTCGATCTGAGGAAAACTTTGGCCTCAGATCGAGCGGGAACAAAACCCCTGATTGTTTTCGTAGCGACTTGATCGCTGGGTTTTGACTTTTTTCTTTTTACCAACACGGCCCTTTGGGCTTTCCGGCAGCATTCACAGGTTCACATTTTTTAGATTTTGAGTTTACTGATTGCAGTCGTAGCGATGTATCTCTCTCTCCTCGCATATAGTCAGTCATTAGCACGATGACTGAGGTGCTCGCTCGCCTATAAGTCACGCCAAAGCTCGTGAAATATCAAAATACGAGCGTTGGCAGCGCACGCACGCAATGGCAGCGCAGCGCAGTAGTGCAACAGCAACACAACGCAAGACAACGACAAAAGGAAAAGAAAGACGAGAAAAGAGCGGAAGGAACACAGAGAATTCAGGTTTTAGGACTGAGTTGCAGGACGAAAAAGGGGATAGGAGGTGGTCGTGGCGGGATCGCCAATGAGTTGGAGGCCCAAATCTAACGAAAGCCAAAGAGACGAACCTAACGGCGAGACTATCGAAGGAAACCTTTGAGGTGCTCACTCGCGAGCTCGGCATGATCCAGGACAAACTAGAGTACGGTAAACGGACTGGACGTGTTAACGTTATTGCGACTCCGAACGAACCGCAGTACGATGACGACGGATAGTTGATCAACCGGAACGACGATGACATGGACAATTCCGAAATGATGGAGGGGCTCGTCGAGAGGCATTTGAACGTGATCACGACCACTCCGTGGGCTGATGCCGCGCGTCTCCCACGGAGCTACGGTTCAGTCCAGCCAATCGATGGTCCCGAAGTCATGAAGTTGTGTTTGACGAACGCGGACGATGAACAATACCTGGATAAATCTATTAGCACTATGTATAGTACTGAAACTGCAATATACCATAAAGAGGGATATTGGGATGAGCGATTGTATATGTCATGTTCGGACGCATCTGGCGCAGCTGTCAATCCAATTGTATATATTACTGCGAGCGAGCGAAATCAGAATTGCGAACAGCGAGGCGAGCGCCCGATCGATCAATTGAATCAACCGGCCATGCGTGGGCCCGGAACGAACATACGAATCATAACTACATTGGAGGATAGTAATGATAGCATGGAAATCTATGAGAAAATGGAAGCTGGTTGTGTTGAAAATTATAGGTTGAGCAATGGTAAGGGAAATGTTGATCTTAATGCCGGTAGACCACAGGGAATCACGTCAAGGGGGAATTTCGGAACCCCCAGCTCTTTGGAGATGACCGAAGAGAGTGTTGTAATTGAGCCATTATTTTTATTTTCTTCCTCTGAAGCTGGCCATCCGAGAGTGTGTGTGGAGAGTGTTGATGTTGATTATTCCGGCAGGGAAGCCGATGACGCGGATATGGCTCAGGAAAACATGGATCTATTCGGGTCGCCGTGTGAGGCACCCATGGAGCTTTTAGAGGTCGGAGAACGACCATGAACGATGGAGGCTGCGGTGTACGATGTTAGGGCCCTCTCGAAGTTGCCCAGTCCTAGTTCCGTTTTCTAAATTGTAGGTCGAATAATGTAGTATGTGGGTCGGACCGCCGCGCAGGTCGTCGCTTGCGTGCGCGTGAGAATTGTGTGTTATATGAATGTGTTGAATTGAGTAAGTTAGGTCGTTCATGTAGCCTTAGCGAATTCTTGGAAGATGGTAATGAAAGTGAAGTTATTTAGAACCGGCGAATCATAATATTGATGGACTTGAATTGACTTTCCCGACCTCAATGACAATGGGTTCCACGGTCATTGGGTCCTTCCTTGAAGCTAACCGGGGCCGCCCTTGTCATCCGTATCCAAGTGGAGGTAGCGACGGGTTCACGACCGATTGCGCCAATGAAGCGAGTATGATCGTTGGGGCTGAAAGTATTGCCCGGGGTTTGTCCATGTACGGGGATGTAGATGGCTTGGTGGCAAATAAAAACCGTTCATCGCATTGTGAGGGTCCCGTTGTGGCCCCCGTCGGTGAAGCGCGCAGCGACGTATCCCGTGCTGAGCTAAGTTGTTTCATGAACTGTGTAGTGGTATCAGCGTCTAGAATAACGCTGAGTGTGTTCAATTGGTTGAATCGTGTGAATCAAGGGAGTCGGTTGAACTCCTACATGAACGAATTGGATCCAAAGCGAGCGTTGTGTACTATTTAAGCGAAGCGAAAGTGTCTAATCTAAGTTAGGGTACCCCACAGGAACACTATGATCCTGAGGATGAACCGGACGATGAGCTCGGGTATAGAGTAACTGTTGCCCCAGACGATCTCGATGATAACTACGATGAATGCAGCGACAGCGAAATCGACGAGGAGCGCCTACAGAGCGATGAAGAGTTTTGGGGCAACTGAGTGGATCCTAATGCTGATTGGTATAGACTCGAGCCCACCCCTGATGCGAGAGAGTGGCACCGTGAAGGGGCGTGGGAAACGCGTCGCAACAATGAGCTACCGCATGTACCATCCGACGACGGCGTTGATTTGAGCCTGGTAACAAGTCAGTTGTCTATCCGCTCTGAGGACGGAGATGGTACCAATAGTGAGGATGAATCGAGCGAGGCCACCGAAGAGAATAGCGATAATTATGAGCCGAGGGAACTGAGTGAGTTGAATCTGGTTCTCCTGCACAGTGATGATAGTGCGGGGGATGGTCCTATGGAAAAGTAGCCCCTAGGCGCCTGGGTAATTTAGGTGATTCCACCGACACTTTGTTCAGCATTTCTAGTGATATTTTGGGACCCGCCGAAGAGGTGAACTTGAGTTATGCCTTTGGGTAATTCGGGTAGCCTACGCCTAAAGTTAGGGACAGCCGAGGATGAATCCGTCGAGGGAGATCAAGTATGGCGCCGGGTAATTCGAAGGAATCTGTAAGCCTAATTAGCGAGCACTCAGACGCATGCTTGGTTCGAGGAAACCTACTTAACTTCGTGCGGGAAGCTAGTGACGAACCCATACACCGACTGGACGAACAACTGCTGAATGTGTAGGGACTTTACCTTACCAACAATACCCCAATCGAACCTGGATAACGGACAATGAACAGAGTCGAATCATTGGAACGGACACATTGTTCACCATCCCCAACGATCATGCCGAGACTTCCGGTTACCGATACGTTGAGTTAGCGGGAAATCCGACCCTTTACGTAGAGGAACGCCTTATACCAATTAACTTTAGAGCAGGTGAGATAAATGTCGACTTCGGACAGCCTGCGGTAGTGCAACAGCAAGCTCTCTTCCACCGGAGAGTAGTTCTCCCTATGGAACAACTGAACAATCTAAGCAGGCTTTTTGTTGTCCGCTTTGAGGGCAGTACCAATGCGGCTCTTCAACGAGATTCCGCTATCTTAAGCAGTATCCTAGGTATTGTTTCTCCCATCGAGCACCGCGTAACCGGACTATACCTCGATCCAATAGCTCTTGCTTCGTTGGAACTTTTCATGGAACTGGTGGGCCAATGCGTGAATGGCCACACGCTGCAGCAGGTCATGGAGAAGGAATTCGAGGTGGAGTTGAGAATGCACCCAATGCGCCGCGAATGTAAGAAAAGTCCGACAGTCACCGAACATCAGACCTTATTGTTATTTCGTCGGCCACCGTAGAAAATGGAATTACCAGGGTACTTTGAGTACCGCTTGTGCGTCTGTCCGTATCCATGGATAAATAATATCTAACCGGCGATATAACGTTGGTATCCAAACGCCCCGGATGCAGCGCCTCACCCGCGCAGTTAATATTGACGTACACGAAATGATGTGTGAAGCGCCCCATTTAATCGAATTTATTTTTAGAAACCAGGGTAGCGAGAGAGTCCCAATAAGTACTTTTGTTCAGCACGCGATGAGTGGCATGGAGTTTGTCGATGAATCCCATAGACGCGATCGATTAGTGCTGTTGTGCGCGCACCTTAGGCTACCGCAACGCCCTGCTAACGTTAATCTACTTCTGATTGAGTGTGGCATGACGATCGGCGAACAAATAGTAGTAGATTACTTAATTTCGGAACCGTACACGCTACAGCGTGATACCATCAGTAGCTCCGTTCAAGACCTGGACGAGCAGTTGGTCCTAGCCATGGTCGAATGTTTGAAGTCGCCCGATGAGACCCCATGAGTTGGATCCCAGGAGGACATCGCTGAAGGAAAAGAATTAGCCGAAGAGAATTCCGAACAACTAGACGGGAGAGCCACAAACGAAACCAACGGGGAAATTGTGAATGATGAAGGTGAGCCGAAACCTACTCAAAATGTGGCCCAACTCTCCCCGCTTGGCCTCACTAACGGTCCCGGACACCCTACGGATATGTGAAGAGTATGTAGGATCTTACTGTTACTTTGGCTCCCGGCACTTAGCCCCACTCACGCTACACTCTCGCCATTCAGCGACACAATCTCGCGGTTAGGTGCTTTTGTAAACCGTCAAGTACGAGTTTTCATTGAACCGCAGGGTTTAGTGATTACCTCCGAGCAGACGACGCACATGCCAGTGGTACTGCAGCTATCACTACGGGAGTGGAAACGCAAGTCTGACCCCTTTGTGAGCTATTTCTGTCTGCCCTACGAAGCCAACTGGTCTTGCCGAGCCGATTGCTGCAGGAAGTCAAACTGTACAGAATACCCTTAGCTGCAGCTAACCCTAAGCGCTTTGGAACGCGAACTCGATGACGCGTATCATGGCGTATTGGATACTAAATATTACTAGCTACTGTTACATTCTTTTTGCGTAGCAAAAGAACAACTGTGCGATCTCACCAACAACTATGCTTCACAAGCATAATGGCTGCCGCTGCAGGCGTCGTTTTCGGTTTTTTGGGTCTGGGAATGGCATTCGCAAATGGAGTTCACATCAAAAACGTAGGACAGCAGGTAACCGTACTAGAAACGTTCATGCGCGAGACTAATGATGTCTCTTTTCGAAACATTAAGGCAATAAGGCAATTGACTAAGGCTAACGAGGACATAAACACATTCCTACATCACAGTATGCAGGAACTAGTTACAATGATAGAACAAGTTCGCTGTGCCGATCAGCAGCGAATTGCGCATGTGCACCACCAGTTGATCGATCACATCCTTCGAGCCAACATGCGCTCGTCGGTACAAACTATAATGGAGTCCATGCCAAACGGCGAACTATCCCCATCGTATTCGTCGTCGTTATGTTACGCCAGTTATTCGCCATGGACCCACGCATTTCCAAGACTATCCTCATGCGAGAACCCAGCTTGACATATCAATTTGGTCGCGTTATGCCCATAAGTGTGGACTTAACAGCATTTTGCTTTGGATTCATTCTGTAATTACCATTGCCTAAATGCAGCGATGTCCGACCTTATTTTCGGATTTATAACACTGGCTGGAACGGTCGTACCACGCTGACACCGTTGAAATTGCCGCTTCCTCAATACGCCGCCCGATTGGGCCACATCCGCTTCGAATCATTGAACCTAGGACCGTGCAAGCAAAAATCCGGAATCGCTTTCTGTGAACCACACGCGCTGATAACCAACCACAGCACCAATTGTTTAGAATAGATACTTGTACCTGAGTCCATCAAGCACACATATAGCAAGCGTTCGCTTATTGGCCCACTTGCTAACGATACCGCCGTGCACACAACAATTCAAGGTGTCCTAACTAGGACTAGTGAACTGAGGTAATACTGGCCAATCGTTGTCAGCTCGCGCACGTAACTTTGGGCAAAACTATAAAGGTCCCGCCTAGCCGAATTTTATGGTTTCCGCACGGAAACTATACACAGCTGGTTATGGGGTCAATCGTGCTCACTAGCATGTTGAAGCCCGAAAAAATTACAATTAAATTCGGACCAAACATCACCATTGACCGGCTTTCCGGTATCAAATTAAGACCTCTGACTTGGGACTCGCTCGACAATGCCAAGGCAATCAATTTGCAGATAGCACAAATAGCCAAAGACCAACTACGTAGAGTGGTTAATTTCCCTGCTATGGATAACACAGGATTCTCGCCCTATTTTATCATTACCATTACCGTTGGTATGGGTATTCTGATCTATGGTATGACCAAATGAAAAGTCCCACCGAATTATGGGTATTATATTCCCGGTGGTTCCAATGCCGCGGGCGATTAATTAAATCCGATAGTAAGCCCAGGAAAACGATTCGATGGATCAAAGCGGAAAGGCGATTCCCGAGTGCCCCACCTGAGAAAAACGCCGTCACTGGCGTAGGTAGAACTTCGCCGACCGAGGTCACTGTTGCACCTTCGGGGACGACGCGTGTGTCCGCTGTGTCCAACCGTGCTCCGCGTCGCTCCAGCAGACTATTAACGTCACGTAACTTATCCGAGGAGGAACTTGTCTTCATCGAGGACGACGAACTATTTGTTGCCCCCACTCGGGATCTGCGTCGTAAACCCCGTCAAGGTGTGTTGACCAGACAGCTAAACACCATGAATGCCGGCAATACTCCATTACTTATCAATGTGACCATACTTGGCACCCCAGTTACGACTCTTGTCGACACCGGAGCCGATGTTTCGATCATTTCCCAAGCCCTAGCTGCTCGTCTGTGTTTGGTACCTCGGAACACAAGTTCCACCCGGATAGCATCAGCCACTCAATAAGAATTGACGATAAGCGGAGTAGTGAAGGCACCAATCACCATCGGATCGCTAAGCACACCATGCGACTTTTAAGTAAAACTACCGACACCCCGTATGAATGTATTCTGGGCACCGATTTCATGGCTTTACTACCATATGTAGCCATAAATTTCAAAGACCGTTGCTTGGATTTATCGAATAGGATCGAGAACTGCTCGGCGCCTTTTGCCGACCAGGGAGATTATCGAGCGCCATTCATCAACGTAGTGACTAGGAGATATACCCAAGTACAACCAAACGCGGAGCTGTTCATTAACGCGATTTCCGAGATCACTCAACCGCCCATTGGCCAAGCATTGTTTGTACCGGACCCCTTTATTAGGGACATTGCTATTGCTCACGGTCTGGTATTCACTGGCCAGCACACGATCCCAGTAGCAATGATAAATTTTGGAAACATACCTGTTACCATACATGCAGGCCAAACGATAGGGCATATTGAGATGCCGGACGACAACAAGGTCGAGCTCCTATACGATAGTAACAAGCGTCTGCTTCAGCTCGGACCTCCTCGCCACGTTAAGCAATGTAATAACATGGAGTTACACGAGACAATGTAGTACAAGTTATAAAGGAGCAAAAGAAGGCGATCGATACCGAGCGGTCCATACAAGTATTGAGTAAAATTGACTTTGCACAAACGACCCTCGACCCTTACGAGCTCAAACAGCTGAAAACGACTATCTCTGAAAATGCAGGTATATTTAGTGTGCATCCGTTTGATCTAGGTACGTGCGGTGTCCACCAGCATAGGATAGTCACCGGAGACGCAAAACCTATCAAACAGGTGCCCTATCGTCTCGCACATTTATTACGAGAACCCTTGCGAGAGGAATTAAAGAATATGGTGGAGGCGGATCTTATAACACCATCCGACTCACCCTGGGGTTTCTCCATAGTTTACGTCACCAAAAGCGATGGCACCTTACGTCTGCGTGTCGACTTTCGCAAGATCAATGTAGTCGCTGAACTTATACCCGGTACCTCGTATAGATGACATACTGGGCTGTCTAAAGAACACAAAATTCATGTCCAGTTTTGATCTCAATAAAGGGTTCTAGCAATTAGAATTACATCTCGAAACTAAGGAGAAAACATCGCTTGTCACTGTCCATGGCCAGTAAGAGTATAACGTTCTACCATTTGGTCTAAACTTTTCTCTAGGCGCCTTTCAAACGTGCATGTCAATTATTTTGAAAGGTTTAGAATGTGAGCGGTGCCTCATATACATAGACGTTATACTGGTTTTCTCACCCATATTTCAACAATATTTAGCGGACCTAATCACTGTATTTGATAGGTTCCGCAAAGCTAATCTTAAATTGAAACCCTCTAAATGCCAATTTGGGCAGAAATAGTTACAATATCTCGGACACATCATTAGCTCAGAAGGAGTCAAACCAGATCATGAGAAAACAGCCGCAATCGATAATTACAAAACGTCCTGGGACTCTCAAACAATTACAGAGCTTCCTAGGACTTGTGGGTTACTACCACAAATTTATTCTACATTATTCGGAGATTTGCGAGCCACTCAACGCTCTCCGTCGGAAGGATACCGATTTTAAGTGAACACTGCAATGCGAAGAAGCTTTCGGTAAATTACGTAAGGCCCTGGTCCAGGAACCGCTATTTGTTTACCCGGACTTTCCCAAGCCTTTCATACTCCAAACGGACACTTCTGGATATGCCTTAGGGGCCGCGCTTTCGCATAAGACCGATAAGGGGACATTGCCAATCGCCCACGCGAGCAAATCACTTGTGGCCTATTAACGTCGATATCCTGCCATACAAACTGAGGCCCTTGCCATCAGATGGGGCGCTCTACATTTTAGGCACTACCTGCTCAGATATGAATTCCATGTCGAGACTGATCATAAGCCGCTTAAGGAACTATTTGAGAGACCACCGCGAAATTCGCGTTTAGCCCAATGGCGTAACAAATTGCAGATGGAATTCGGTGGTTTCAATATAGAATATCGACCAGGTAAGGCTAATTCCAATGCTGACGGACTTTCCCGCTCCGACAAGACTGGAATTCTCCTATTCATTAGACGAAGCCGAATATGATGAACAGGACCATCTTCGAACAGTTGCTGTAGCTGTCAAAGGACACGATCGTGGCAGAGGCAAAGCTCCAGCTAGACCGTTACGGCGACTCCACACTGAAGAAGCTTGGAAACGACTTACGCGACAGCTCAAATGACTTCCCCCGGACGCCCCCGTTAGTTTGCCACTCGAGTATGTTTGGGAGCGCTTCTATCGTATGATCTGGCTATGATCCTTTGACCGCTCCAACACGTTTTATTTTCTGTGGAGACGTCGACGACCCGTGGCCTGAGGGAGTCGCACCACCGCGGAGAAGCTCGACTTCTCCAGAACAATCAGCCAAACCAACATCGGCACAAGAACCCTTTAGTGAATCAACCCCTGCCCTTCATCAGAACCCGATAAACCCGCTAGGCCCTCGCTGCCACAAGAACCCCCGACTGCTCGGACACCGCCCGCTCCTGGTGCGGCGAGCGAAAGCTCGACCCGTGCCACTGCTGGTATCCCTGAAATCGCTAGGCCACAAACACTACCTACAAATGCTAGGCAGAGGTATGGTGGCTTGCCAGAAGTGGAAGAGTTTGATTCACTAATCAGGGTGGCTTATGGGTGCGGACTGCGAGTGCAATTACAACGTCCCGAACAGGTTTATGACACTGGGGAACACATATACTTACCGCATTTCCATCGATACGAGGGAAGGAACCTCCTCAATTACAAACCATACATTCAATGTAGGGATAAGCTCTTTGGTCCTATATGGTGGTATCTGTATACTCATCTGTCGCCAGCTGATGAGAAGGCAGCGATCGCTCTCAAGTTAGAATCCCATCATTACCGGTTCTGCCCTGACACCGCTATTTTATATCAACATCATATCATGAAAAACGATCATAGACCTAAGCTATGTGTACTCAGACTGCTTATACGGTAAATGCTCAAGCATGAACCCGACACTTTACTTGGTGGACATCCAGGCAGAGATCATCTACTGAGCAAGTTCACACAATTCTATTACTGGGAGACCATGGGTAAGGACGTAGATGAGTATGTAAGGCGATATGTACTCTGCCAGCGAGCACGCAGTTTACCGCAAAATGTCCGAGCCGCGCTCGGGGAAAATCCGTTGGCTAGTGCACCCATGCATCGCATGTTCGTTGATATATTGGACACTCGGCTGTTGTCCCGAAATGGGAATAGGTATGTTATTGCCTTCATCAATCAGTTTACGAAGCTAGTCATTGCCGCTGCCTCGCCCGATCAGACCGCCAGAAGTGTAGACATGGTCTTCGTTGAGGACGTGGTATGCCGTTATGGCGCACCCGAAGAATTTAGTCTCGGACAGAGGAGGATGTTTTGTTTCGTTTCAGAGGTAATGGAAGCCTTGTGCGCTAGGCTACACACGTTCAAACGAGAACCTCTGAGTTACAACCCGTAGGCGAACGGGGAGATCGAGCGTTTTAACCGTACGTTATTTTATTCCTCCTCAGGGTAGCCCTACCTTAAAGTGACCTTACTACATGGGACGAAGTCCTACCCTACTGTATCATTTCCTACAACTCAGCCGTACACGCTTCCACGCGTTACCCACCATTCATGCTCATGCACGGATTCCAACCCCGATTACCGGGTGAAATCGAAACACAAATTGATTGGGGACACTACCCTGGAGCAGAAGCTTACCGTGCAAATATACAACGGTGGTTAGCTACGATCAGGGATAGAGCCTACCGTTCAATGCAATCTGCTAGAGAATATAGGAAACGCTATTACAATCGTAAAATCAAGGTCCCAGACTACCTAGTTAATGACTATGTGTGGGTCTACCGATACTATACTACACCAGGATTATCACGCAAATTACAAGGCAGGTGGTGTGGCCCGTATCAAATCACCAAAATAATGCTACCCTGTATCTGCGTCAAGCTCCCCGAATAACCCAATACTATTGACCACGTAGTCCACATAAACCGCACGAAACCATGCTATCGACCACTAAGTGGCTTTCCCGATATGGCAGACCTACTGAAAGCCCTGCGTCCCGCTTATATCGAGGCCGCTTTACGGGAACCTGGAGAAACTGTTCTCGCAGGCAAATATTTCGCTAGGGAGCTGAAGGCTGCTGATCCCGAGGCGGTCGATAGCTTGCGTCAGGAAATAGATGGCGCATCCGACGTAGCTAGTGTCGAGATTGGAGAGCCGAACTTAGAATACACGCAAGCTCAAGAAGACATACATCGCGCCGCTGTGGAACAATTAACCGTTCGAACCCAGCAGCAAGATCCATCAGGGGCTCCGCAACAAAACAGATTGCCCATTTGTGATCCCGATCGGACACCTGATACCGAATAACCAACCATCTCGCAAGAACTCGCTACTCAAGACCCCGCTGGGTTGCCTTACTGGTACTATCTCCCCTGAGTATGGACAACATACCTTCCCAGTTACCTTCCGAGAACACGAGCGAACCGTTCGAACTGAGGAACCAACAAGGCCTTCAACGGTGCAACGCCCAGTCAATGGTCGTTCTCTTCAACCATTCAACGTTAACGATTTAGGTCTTGTCGAATTGCTCGCCTTGAAGGACCCGGATGAGTCCTCGCCCCATACTCCCGAACAACCTGTATACTCGACTTTAGCAGATGAGTATGCCACGTCGCCGCTTACGCCCGCCCATCGTCGCGCCGCCATCGCCACACAAACTTACCGTAGCTCGTACTCGCAGCGCTTAGTAACCGACCCGGACAAACCACAGGTACCATACAATATATATCGTGAGCCTACGGTATCTTACGAGCGACGGTACCCTAAACCTCGTAGTGCATACTCCGCCCCACCTACACCGCTCCCACACACCGTTGATGCCATTTGTATTCGAAGCTACGTTAGAGGAATACGTCCGAGACGAATGGCTTACACCATATTCTACGCCCCCTAGGCCCCAGCCTGCACAGTAAGCCCCAGCGTATAGTCAGCCGCCTTTAGAAACCGCACCAATACGGGACACAGAACCCAGGCAACAAAGGGAACCAATTCAAGGCCAAAGACCGACCAGGGAACCTGTATCGTTACTGGGGTCTGAGACCCCATCTCCCGAAACTGTTGATTCTCAGTCATCGCCACGCCAGTGGGTAGCTCCCGTCACATTATCACCCACAGCTGAACAAGAACCAGGCGTCCCACACGTTCCATCCTTCAATCGATGGACCACCAGGAAACAACATCGATTAGCAAAATGAGCACTAGTACAGGAAGAAAGAGAACATAGAAAAAGGGAAGCTGCCCGCGGCCGAGGAGAACTTCAGGATGCGACAGAATTAATGGAATACCTAACCGGACCTCCTGGTCGTCGTGACACTACGGAAGCGCAAGCAGTAGCTGATAAAATCGTAGGGGAGTTTATTTAGAGTTTGTCTAGGAAACGCGAAACGAGTGGGCGAGACGTGAGTAACCAGTGCCGACCTTCCGAATTTTCGGGAGGCGGTCGATCGAAACAATCACGAACACGAGCCGCTCCAACGGCTAATGACACAATAACGACTATTGGCGAATCAACCGAGGGCACCTCTATTCGGAGGAGGGAAAGAGCGCCGCCGCGCAGCGCACCCTTCGCTCTCCGAGGGACTCTAACTCGACCAGTACGCACAAAACCACATGCACGAATCCCAACCAGAACTCAGCCACATGTTAGTTGGGAAGATCTGGACGACGAAATTCCAGCTCGACAAACTGTTCCTCTCGCTCAACCGACACGAGTTATTTATCGCGTTATGTTGATTAATCCCCCAGCTGTTAGTGCCCGCGCCCTGCACGGTATGTTCGAACCTTTTAGGGACATATTTGACGAACAGGATATCGAGGACACGTTAGCGGCACATCCTGACTTGGAACCGGACCAGGACGACGGACGACGACAACTACGACACGAAGATCTCGGATTGGAGGTAGCCGACCTCCTAGACAGATGCCTCGCGGGAGACGGCTGTAATGCTTATGTCACTCCAAACATCTCTCCCGAAAGCCCGAGCTCCCGCCCCCAAACTTCCTTCAAGAACCGCCACTAATGGCCACGCATATAATTGCAGGAATTATCGGATCAAAGAATCAACAACATAGAACAACTCCCGCCACCTCGTGTGCCGTATTATACCATCAACTATGGCTCCCCGATTGAAACGTTCCTGTCCAAAGGCACGCGATCGCCAGAACTATCAAACATGGCTCCGTTGGGCACACGATAAAACAATACCCGATAGAATATACTTCACCGCAGCAAGGATACCAGCTCCTCGTCACCTACCTATTCGACGAGGAGCAAGCGAGACTGGATATATCCGATCTGAGAATGGGAGCTCGAGACATCAAAGCCATCTCCCGAAGGAACAAGCAAAAATTCCTCGACCCCGAAACAACGGAGCGCCTCCGCCCAGTTCTCCCGCACCTCATGCGGACGGTGCTGCTCAAAAAATTTTAAATACCTCAATTCCAAAACGCCTTGCTGGCCACGGGCTATACCCAATTACTTGAGGCAAACCGCTCAGATTCGTTCTGAGGAATTGAACCGTGACCAGAGGACATTACGTTCGGCAGACGACCGCGATCATGCCATAATGTGAGGGACCGTTTGCTAGAGGAAGTTAGAACCTTCCTCTGTCATGGCGTCGCCACATGGCCGACGGTACTTATCCTAAGTGATTCGCTGGCGCCACTGCTGGTCAATATGGCCGCGTCAGGGGCCACTATGCAGTTTTTGATGCTTGTGTTGCGACGCCCCAAACGAAGACTATTATGATTCTTGGTGGATATAAGGCCGCATTGCGATCTAAACCGCATGAGGGTCGCCTCTTGGAAACGCCCAGCAAGTTTATGCGACGCGTGCGCCGTTACATCTGTTCCTTTCTATTGACCGACGGAGAGAGGGCGATTATTGCGCTACCCCATCATATTGGGACGTCTGACCGAACGACGTAACTGCATGGTCTAAAGAATTTATCAATATACAACAAGACATTAAATGCAAATTCCCCGATCGGGCATAGAAAGTAATGATGCCCGAATACCCACCCGAATTAATGGAATTGGGCGCATGGGAAACCAGTCCGAGTGATACAACACCCACGGAAACTCAGGTAACCGAGCCATACATCGGGTTTTTCCGAAGCTGGGTCGCACAACAGCTATTATAGACTGCCAAAAAGGAAGCTTGGATCGGACATGTACCGCGCGTATGCCCAGCACTCATCGACCGGAAAGTCCACTATGTTACAATACATAAGTTGACCCGAGTGGGCCTGGCCCCAATTTTGTGTCTACCCCCCTTGTATTTGGTGTTGTTCGATCCCGTTTTTCGTTCAGAGAACGAATTTGGCCCCGGCCCACCGAAATTCCGTCGGGAACCCACTGTCGTCTCCCTTTCCGTGTCCCTCTTTTTCTTCTTTCTGTTTTCGCTCTTTTTCTCCTTTTTGTTTTGTTTTCTTTGCGCGTGTTCGTTCTCGCATATACTGACCAATTTGGTCGTCGCTTGTTCTACTTCCGCCATGAACTCATGGCTCTTTTGGTGTTGTTCTGTCCTCGTCAATCTAATGAATGAAGCAGGAAAGAACGACGAGGATACCCCAAAGAGAAACAAAAAAAGCAAGACTCGCAAATATATTTATATTTTCATGTATATATTTTATATATAAAATTTAATAAAATTTTAGAGTTTTATAGACATATAGTATATACGTATATAAGAATGGAGGCAGACTCGCGACAAAGAAAGGGGCGGGTTTGGGGACCGGTAGCGGCCCCCGGGAGACCCAGCCGGGGTAGTCCTCCCGCCAAACGTTTCCCGGGTGGATGCCCCGTCCCCAACTCCCGTTGGGTCTCGTTCTCTAAGCCACGCCCCCCGAGACGTTTGAAAGCGGGTGCATCAGAATGAAAGGCCATGACAGCATGCGGTTTTTGGACGTACCAAGATGACCTCCTGGTTGAGATTCATGTTTATAGAACCGGATTAGCTGGTCGGCATACCGATGTAACAAAGACAGCAAAAGCAACTGACAGATGGTGCTGTGAGTGGGACGATGCTTAAGCGGGACGTAACATGCCGACTCATCGGATTATTAGATTAATCGCGATGTCCTCGAGTATTGTGCGAAAGATTGGTGTTTGTTCGCCTTCCGGCCACTAAGACCATGATACTCTGCAGTGATACGGGTAGGCAATCCAAAAGAGAAAAGATAGTAATTTACCTGGGGAGGAATTGCAGAAACGATATGTCTCGAAAAGTCACTTACGGGAATTATACAAGCATTTAGAGGATTTCATTCTTATGATAGATGATTGCAAATCTATTGAAGATATTTGGCCCCCGTGAGCAATCTAACCGTGTACATACGGGAAATCTCGAGTTCAGTTTCAGGAAATGGTTGAGATCACAGATGTTCGATCTCCGACTATTCGGAGGGTTCAAATTGGATGTCGGCAATTTCGACTGAAGCCGACTCTCCGTAACGAAAACGACGGCTTACGGTAGCTGACAACCTTAAGCTTCCGGAAGTATTCCCAATTGGACACCGCGGGAAAACCCGAAAAAAGTGCGTGGTCGACGACTAACAGCGATTGGACGGCGAGGAAGTCGCTATCTCAAAATACGGCTGAAGATTTCGAACTTACGAGTGATACACTGAATCAAGGAATCAGTCTGACTTCAGCAGCATGGAGGTCGGTCGGCTCTACAGACCGCCTCCGTTGCTAGTGTTGTATGTTGTGTTTCGTTTACGATTTTCATCTGTATTCATAACTCGGCTTCGACGGCTGATTTGGTTTTATCAGCGGCTCATGGATTTTGACGTATAAGGTGGCGAACTAGGTCAGAGGCTATTCTCTTCGGAACCCTACGGAGGCGCTGCGCCCAGAGGATTTCTTGATTGACAGTAGCCAAACGCACGTTTCCTCCCAAGTCGGATTCCTGTCCGCTTCTAGGCGAATCCAAACTTCCCCCTTGAAAGGTTACACACAGCGTTTTCTGCAACACAAGTCTGGAGGTCGAGTTCCGAGTCGGGTGATAAGAAATGCCAATAGTCGAAGTCACTCTGAGTCCTCGCGGCCCTAGGCAGACCTTAAAGCCACTTCATTTGGATACAGTAGATCCAAGCTTTACATGATTTACTGAACTGAGTTAGTTTTGCAGAAATTTCCCTGAGGCGACTGCGCTTAAAATTTTTCCTGGCATACTTACGGATTCTATTTAATCTAGGTGTTGCGTTACAGGTTTACTGTTTGTCGGCTTTGTTCAAAACTGTGTAGCGAGTAGAAGGTTCGGTGCTCATGAGGCTTTTGAGGTCGGACGGATTTGAGAACTAGGATGGAAGACAGGGGCTCACATGAGCATCACCGAGTCTGCGGGTTAAATGAAAGTCGATGATTTCATTGTGAGCTAAGAAAATTTGGTAGGGAGAAGAAGAACAAAATTCTAGGACAGTAACAGCTTGAGCGTCAGGGATATTGCATCGCTTCGCTTTATTCGTTCGTATTTTTGATAGCTTTCTTGTGTTCTAATATTTCTTCATTTTGTATTATCCAGTATACATACAGGCTTTTATGCACAGCATAAGCACATATTACTTTGATGAACCAGACTAGCCTGTTTTGGTGCGATCGTGGGCTATTTCGAAAGTTTGCTTCGGGCCTTACATTCTAGGAGGAGGTTTTAACGGAGAAAAGCGCTGACCGATCTATCAACCGTTAACATCCCAGTCCCAGAGCACGAGCCGTCGGTTCATACAGTATAAATAGCGGTTAAGAGCAGTCAAAATTGCAGCTTGGCTAGATATGTGGGTGAGCTAGGCACAAAACATGACGTTTGGAAAGCGCCACCACCGATTGAAAATTAACTCGATCTGAGGAAAACTTTGGCCTCAGATCGAGCGGGAACAAAACCCCTGATTGTTTTAGTAGCGACTTGATCGCTGAGTTTTGACTTTTTCTTTTACCGACGCGGCCCTTTGGGCTTTCAGGTAGCATTCACAGGTTCACATTTTTTTAGATTTTGAGTTTACTGATTGCAGTCGTAGCGATGTATCTCTCTCCTCGCTTATAGTCAGTCATTAGCACGATGACTGAGGTGCTCGCTCGCCTATAAGTCACGCCAACCTTCGTGAAATATCAAAAATATGAGCGTTGGTAGCGCACGCACACAATGGCAGCGCAGCGCAGTAGTGCAACAGCAACACAACGCAAGATAACAACAAAGGAAAATAAAGACGAGAAGAGAGAGGAAGGAGCATAGAGAATTTAGGATTTAGGACTGAGTTGCAGGACGACGAAGGGGTTAGGAGGTGGTCTCGGTGGGACCGCCAATGAGTTGGAGGCCCAAATCTAACGAAAGCCAAGGAGTCGAACCTAACAACGAGACTATCGAAGTTCGCCAAGGAAGGTATATAATTGGTGGAATTGTGAGCCAACTTCGGGCACGTCTAGTGCTCCTTACGTTAATGCTGAACGCCCCCAGGAAGTACGATACAGCCCAGCTGTAGGACAGCCACGATAACCCGTCATAACGGTCATGACGATAAAATTGGTGGTCTGGGGGATCGCCAAAGATGGCACCAGCTCGCCTGTCGACTAAAATCGCCATGGAAATGTTTAGTGAGGGCGACCCCTCAAAGTGTTCAAAATCGCGCCCCCCGATAATTATAACGTAGTTCAGGGTGTACTCTACCACCACAATAAATTTCATCGCTGTACCACCATTCGCGGATTTTTGTGGGGGCAGTCCAACTTTCACTTACAACAGAATCACTTTATAGCCTGTCCGTCTCGAATCCGCTCGCAGGACTACTGCAAAGCCATCTGAGGAACTAGGCACGGAGGCTGAGTGAAAATTCCCGGTTACTAGGATATTCGGCACTCGTTGGTATCGGCCGTGCGATAGGAAAATACAAGACCTTTGGTCGCCAGGGCATATAAAAACTACCCTCATGCAGTCAATATGTTAATATGGGAGTGTCCTTCGCCGACTAAAGTATGATTTCATCGCGACCCCGTAACTAGCTTAAACCCGGGCAATAGGTCCTACATGATCGGTCAGTCACCTGAATAGTAGTTGGCCGTAACCCACGTAGGACCTACCCCTTTGGTGGGACCATAGGGAAGTACCGGTATGAATTCTGGGTAGAACTATGGAATTAGTCGTTTACACCAGACGGATATATCCCTTATCCGGTCGTATAGATAGTACCTCGCACATCTATTTCGTCGTTTGCTAACATCGTCTATTTCTACTATATTCTATGACGCAGTTAATACCATGCTTGGAGCCCTACTACAGCTGATCTTATAAACGTGACCATACACTGTTTTTGTACCATGATTTGATGCTTTTTATTATGCGATTACATGTACCGTATTCGATTGAGTATCTGGGTATTGGAAGATAAATTAGGCACGGTCCACCACTTGCTTGCGTTTACCTGCGTCCCATAAATGGTTTAAGCACTATTAGCGAAGTCCTGCTTCTTCACCCTTGCTCGAATAACACGCGGCCGACCCCCATAAGTCCAGAAAGGCTTCCCCCCCCCCCGTAATTTCTATGAATGCTAGTAACGCCACCCTCTACAGAGAGTGAATTTCGAAGCACGCCGGAACTTACGGCCGTCCCTTAGCTGAGTCGGTTATCATTAAAATAGGGTATCACGGGGATGATAGTTTCCGGCCCGGCATTCTCCGGGATCACATTCACTCGTGCCGCTACTTCCCTTATCGTTGAATACGGCCTACTAAAATTGGTGCTTGAATACCGTTGAACATAACCTGTATTTTCCTGCGTACTTATATTGATACCCTCGCTCGTTACGTTGTAAATAGACTCAAATAAAATCTTGAAAATCACGCATGGTGTTCCGTGTTGTTCATTCTCAAGCACAATACGTACGTCCGTTCGTATTGGTTAACTCTACACGCCCCGGCTTGTTTGTGAGAATATCCCAAGCCTCGATGTGTACGGTTCGTCTTGAATGTCATCATAAAGGAGCAAGGGAATTACTGCGCGAGGAATCCACGAAATCATCAATGGAAACCACTCGTGAAAATGTCACGCGCAAACTACAGTTAAAATTTACCAGGAAAATTTTATTGTTATAAACGAACATTAACAGTTATCAATTCATCGACCAGACCAACCGACATTAAACTTGCAGGAATTGTCGTATCCCTGTGGGGGCCACATAGGCTACAACGAACCAATAGAGCTAGAACCATGGCTAATCGAGATCAAGCTGAAATTTCTACTAAAACCGAGCCTTCGCTCAAATTTACTTTACATTGATAACGAATTAAACAACCTCCAGGTGAGATCAGAATAGGGAATATTGGTCTGACATTATGACCTGAGAGCAGGTTTCGATGTCAACCTCCTTGGGGGACCTGAGTAATCATGCCGAAATACTAGACACGTGCGCAACCAATCTGGCAGGGTCCGAATACATCTCGTGAAGCGTACCTTCGACTTGCTAAGCTCCATAGCTTCTTGGATATGACCAAGAAAGGTGTTAAAATTACGAAATTTATGGTCCACCCTTGAGGTTATGATAGCCGGGGTCGTATGGGCTTGGTGTTAGGAAGTTGCGCCATTCAGCTGCATACCGTTATTACATAAAAACCTATACAACTGTGCAATGTTGGCAATTTCCGTTTGTCAACTGAAAAATAAACCACTCTGTATCGCCTCTGCTGTGGGAATAAAAATAAAATAAAAATGCCATTATTTCTTCTAGAATTTACAAAATATATACACATTTATCCCTGTTATGTATTATATGTGCAGGCATACATGTCTTATATTTACTATATATAGCCGGATTATTATGTAATGTACAATAATTGTTCTAAGTAGGAGATTTTTCCAAAATATATTTAGCTAACGATCGCGTTGTATCTAATGTTTGATAAATTTGTTTACATCGAATGGCCTTGCATGTCACTAAAAAGTGCTGGCGGATAACATGACACAGCAAAATATTGCACGCAAATATTGTTGATACTTTCTAGCCCACTGTTGCAATAACTAATTCGTGCGTGAATGTCTACGCAACGTTATAATTGTAAGGAGTTAAACTAGCGCTGAAGTACATCTTGTGCTCTCTGTGCATTTACAAATTGTAGCATATACAGAAACATCTATGTATATGTATTACACCTAGGGGAATCATCAATGAGAAAAATGTTCCGCTGGGTCCGGTGGGGATTGTGACTTAAAGTTCTTTATTGCGTTCACGTATGCTCGAGCGACCTTTATAATATGGTGAAACAAAATGTATATATTTCGTTCGCGTGTTCAATACCTAATACCGAAATATTTTATAAATTGTGTCAATCAAAGGTTCATCTGATATCGAATCGGCAGTCATTTATTTTTCCGAAGTGTCAAGCTATATGTCTTTAATGCGGTTTAATGATTGCAATCTAAGAAATGTATGAGAAATATATACGGTATGATATACGGAGAGTACATATATCATACGTTGTTAATGAATGTACATAGCACTTGTTTTGATGTGAAAAAACTTTTTAATTACCAGTTTAATTAATTTATTGCAAAGTCATAGCCACCCACTTACACACTCTTACCCACTGTAATGTAATGTCATCGTCACGATTTTTTTTCCAAAGTTTCGCCGCGAAATTAATATCTAGTAGCTTGAAAGTTGGTAGATAAGTATATACACAGTATTAATGGTTGCTTGTATCGGGGCGTTTAACTTAAGTCGTGTGCAAAATGACTCTCAGTTGTCAACAGTCTTATGAGGCGCACACGGTTTCCGCATATCGTGACTGGAAGCTTTTGCATGAACAGTCTGTCCTGACTAAAATTTTGTCCAATAGAGTCTTCTGCGACTATAACTAAAACAAGCGCCAAAATTTGAATTTATTATCTTGGCGACTGTCAAGAATTGTACTTGTCCAAAATTTGAATCTTTACATTGTAGCGCTGCAAAAATTATAATTTCCTGCCTCGGCAGCTCTTAAAATTTTAAATTTTTATCGTTATAATATAAATCATAACGTAAACCGTATAAATCAGCCCGCCAAGACACTATAGTCTGTCCTATGTAGTCAGCCTAGACCAGACAGATTATCCAGACAGCTACATAAGGCTGCAAGCAAAACACGTATAGCTAGCTCGTGCTCTAGCAACGTCCAATGAATCTACATTGATAGCCGGACAAGACTAATGCGGCATTTACGTTATAAGTTGCCCCCCCACGTGGAAGTTTTGTCCACGTACAGCCTACGTAACAGCGTTAGCGATATAGTGTACAGAACACCAACATTATATTCTAAGCAATTATATATGGTGTTTCGGACACCATCAGCATAAATGTATGGTGTCTTGGACACTCTGAACTTCTAGCTAGGGTGATAAAAATCCTTTGGGAAGACGCATTGTTGTTTTTCCGTAGCAGGGAGTTTATACAGTGCACGCTCTGGCCATGCACTTCCTACGCAAAGCTTTAAACGGCATGGTTTATGGGATACAATCAATTAGCCTAAATAATTAGAATTTTAACTTAGCTAATTTTCCCGCCTTTTTTAAACCACTGCTCAAACATAGGGTGTCGAAGACACCATAGTGTAATGAACACGATATCCGCGACACCATTACCTGCGCTGCATAGTACGGTCCTTATGACTACCATGCACCATGGTATGGTCGTGATCACACAGGGACAAATCTTCCACTTGGCGGGCGTTTTATAACGTAAACGCCGCATAAGCCAGAATGCACTAAACTTATCGTAAACGAGTCATATAGTAAATCCGTATGTAAAGTACTTATATATCGACTGGTATGTTTTATGGTTGTGATCCCTAAGTACGAACAGATATTGAAGCTGTTGTATGGTATGTACGACGGTGGTTGTCTGTGGATGGCGATTTTGGGCTGCGGTGAACAGTCAAATATTTTCAAACGTGATTGTTGGCCAAATACATTACTTCTCCTCCGGTCACTAGTAAATCGGCCAGTATCTACGCCGCATCATATTACGATAATCTCATATTCACGGTGGTTGTTTAATTTCTACATGCGTATGTTGTGGACCCTGTATATCCGGAAGGTGTAAACTTTTATAAGAAACGATTGATGTGATCTCGGATTGTAATGGTTCAATACGGCCGTGGTGGTTAATAGTGCTGTGGTTTATTGATTTAATATACTATAGACAACGTTAAAAAAATATTTCGTTAAATGATTGACTCCGACTGGTATAAATGATTGCCGGATAACGAATGGTTGCTTTGATTAATTTGTTGTCAAATGATTGTTGTATACAATATGGATAACAAAGTTAGGAAAATAAAGGGGCATATTTTTGTGTGACGGAGGGGTAATGTAACGATGTATTGTCTTGGGAAACAAATTCCCTCACGTGCAGCCGGCGGACGTATTATGTCGTGAACTCCCAACACGATGGGTCGGAGCCCTTAAAACTTCACCTCACATGACCTAATTTGTTTCCCTTAACTATTTAATAATTTCGCACGGCATTGGCTAGACGGGATAAAGTGACGTGGTTTACCCTGCTTTACTTAAATTAATGGGGCGTTCCAGTTAAGCTGTGTGCAAAATGACTTTAAGTTGTCTAACAGTCTGTCGAATCGGACAGCGTTTCCGTATATAGCTTTTCTAGACACCCGGACAACTAGAGGAGTCTTACGTGGCTGCACGGTATTGCATAGACAGTCTGCGCTGATTATTAATTTTGTCCGACGTAGTCTCCGTGACTATAGCTAAAACACGCGCCAAAACTTGAATTCCATACCTTTGAGTCTGTCAAGAATTTTAGTTGTCCAAAATTTGAAACTTTCCACGATGTAGCATTGCCAAAATTTGAATTTTCCGCCCCGGCAATTGTTAAAATTTCAATTCTTACTGATATGAGGTAAATCTAAACATTAACCGCATAAATCAGTCCGCCAGGACACTATAGTCTGTCCTATATAGTCAGCCTAGGCTATAGAAATTATCCAGAGAGCTACATAAGACTGCAAAGAAAACAAGTATAGCTAGCTCGTATAGCAATGTTCATTGAATCTACTTTGATAGCCGGACAAGACTAAGTCAGACTGGACTCAACTTATCGTAAACGAGTCATAAAATGGTTTTTATTCATGTTCACGAATTTCAATTTTCGGCAGCCCAAACCTAACTCGAGACAAACCTAACCCATGAGCAACGTTACTGTTGAGACGTTTAGCTGCTTCGTCTTTATGTTTGTTGTTTATCATCTGTGTCAAGCATTTATTGTATATTATGTGCTTGGGCTGTTGATTATGAATGCATATACAAAATTATATGTATTGTATATGTTTATTTCTATACGATTCTGTATATGCAATAACGGGACGCAGCGGCATGGCGCAACTTCCTAACACCATGCCCATACGACCCCGGCTATCGTAGCCTGAAGGGCGGACCGTGAATGCTAAAAATTTTAACGCTATTCTTGGTCAGACCAAGAAGCTACTTAGCTTAGCAGGCCGCAGGCGCGCTTCACGGGATGGGTTCGGACCCCGCCCGATTGGTTGCGCACGTGTCTAGTTTCTGGTATGATTTCTGTTGTCCCCAGGTAGGCTAGCACCGACACCTGCTCACAGGTCATGGAGCTTAGCCGTTATTCCCTATCTTAGACTCATCGGAACTTGCTTAGTTCGATTTAGTTGTGTTAAACGCGGGAATAAAAGATGAAAATTGCCCTAGAAAATTGAAACTCAAGTGGTTTTGCCTAGTTAAGATCCTGATATGCTCCGTGCTAGAGCATTGTAGCCTATGTGGCCCCCGCAGGGCTTCGACAAGCCCTGAGGTTTAATGTCGGAAGGTCAACGGCGTGGCCTGCTTTTCTTAATGAATCTGTGAACTTTTCGAGCGAGTGGGGAATGCCGGTTGAATTTGCTTGTCGACTCCTAAAACTTTTATTCCTCGGTTCAAATGATCGAACAAAAATGACAGAAGGCCATGCACGCCAGTGCTTGGGACATCCTCGCCTACAAGCTGTGGCGGGCAGTGCCTGCTCGTCCGAGCGGACAAACCAGCAGTTTACTATCGTCTCGGTATGAATTAAGATAGTACCCGGTGCCTATGATACAAAGTGTATTTACATAATCAAGGTTTATTGTCGGCACGAGTGTTTCTTATCGGCTATCGAGGCGGATAAGAGAGTCAAGTCAGGGGAGCTTAGTAGTAACTCGCGACTGTCGCGTCGGTTCAATACTCTATAGGGTATAGGGCGTTAAAAGGAGAACAGGGGCGGAGCCTGCCGATAGCCGCCAGTTCGCGGACTAGGGGCGGTTATCCCTGCTTCGGCTCAATGGTGGCGACTCTCCAGCAATGGGGCGCGAAAAGCAGGGGCCCTAGAGTGCTTCGGAAAATGCTCCTTAAAGCGTGTCTCATAAAACGATGATCTCTTACACACGGTGACGGACATTAGGCGGGGTTAAGGGTAAAACAGCGACAAGGCTTGGCTATGCAAGCTCTACTCTGGCATCACCGAAACACGGTCTGGATGGTACTCAAGAAAATATCGGCGAGATGACACTTCTGGGGTGCCGATTAACTTGTCCTAGCGATTCATTCGCGGTATTGGCTACAAGTTGATTCATTGTATCGTCTCAGGTAACTTTGTCTACCACACAGTACGACTGACCGAAGAGGAAAACAAGAGAAGAGGGGGGTGGAATAATTCATCAGATTTTGGACGGTGGTGGGTGGTCGTAGCGTGAAAACAGCACGATGCGATCTCCTGGACAATTTTTGGGCGGCCCCCAGGGGCGAGCTTGGTTATTTAAATTCACGTGGATTCTGCGGTCTATTTCAGAGCAGGCATGGTGGGGCCACGACACACAGGTAGTATGCGCCCTGCCGATCGATTACCCGATCTCACTTCCTAACCTTAGTGTCGTTTTAAACAACGGGGGCACTGGACTGTCGGCCTCTGACGCGTCTGCATCTTTTCTTTTCTCATTGGTTGTCGTTTCGTTGCCTCTCTCTATCGCCTATCTTATTTCCTTAATACACTGCAGTCTTGCAGTGTCACAACTGCACTGTTGTGCAATTGAGTTATGATCGACTTAATAGTCGATGCTCCTATATTCCTATGACTGAATGGTAAGATCTGAGGATTCTGCAGCGGGATTGAATTCCCCGTGCAGGATCGAAACTGCTAAAGGACAAAAAGGAAAGAGAAACAGAAATGAAAACTAGAGCATGGTCATACGTAGTACATAGCCTAACGGGCAACTTAGGATAAATAGTGAAATCAAGCTAAACTCAACGATCAACTCGCTTCACAGAAACGTAGCCATTCAGGGGGAGCAAGTAGGGACCTTAATCGACTGATGTCAAACGACACTACGAGGCATGGGGCAGTGCTACTATTGATCAAACTTTCTAAGAAATTTCCTGTCACTGTTACATCTGGGGAAAATAAACCCCCATATTCCAGGCTATCTGGCTCAACTTCACTTACGAACTTCGGTCCGGGGCGGCGAGAGCCATGCCCCCTTCGCGAGACAAAGGATATCTACGCGGTCTTCCGAACGTCGACTCCAATCCAAACGACAAACCAACACGAGAGAGAAACCAAAATAAATTGAAAATACACGAAAGAACTGTGGAGCCGGTCAGTAAAGTCGACCAACCTCCGCGCTGCCGAAGTCAGACTGATTCGAAGAATCGACGCGTTGGTCGTAATGTCGACTTTCGGGCCTGTACTGCTGGATGGCGGTTTTGTCGCCAACCAATCATCGTCGGTCGTTCAACGCCCACTTTTCTTGGGTTTTAATTCGGTGTCCAATTGGGGACACTTCCGGAATTTTGAAGTTGACAGCTACCGTAAGCCGTCATCGTCATTAGGGAGAGTCGGCTTTAGTCGAAATTTCCTACATCAAATTTGAACCCTCCGAGTACTCGGAGGTCAAACATCTGCGATTTTAGTCCACGTTTTCCCATGAAACTTGAGCTTTTAAGCCTCAACTTCCAGCAAATAGTGCCGGATGTTCGTTGAAATTCGAATCTTATTTACTCGATTTCCTGTCCCACATTGGTTGGCTCAACATCGTCGACTTCCGGGACACTCGATCTCCAACGATTTTTAATTTGTTTGCTTTTTTCCATTGTTCGGGCCGCCAACTTGTCGTCCCACGCAACGACCAGCAATCGGATGAAGCGCTAATTGTTCGGCGGCCCCATCTGCTGCGTCGCCTTTGTGGTTGCGACTTGCCGCCCATCCAATTAAGCTAAAAACAACGTGAGAAGTGACCCTGCTGCATGATTACCCCTCAGAACGTCGAGTGAAATCGCGTTTTTGGCGATTTCCGTTTTGCTTTCACGCCTCCCAAGGGGGGCGATGACAGGAACGCGCCCGTCTCGTGGCTGGATGTACAGCATGTTCTCAGGAACATCTAGCAGGGCCGGGGCCCTATTTCGGGATCTCAGAGACCCACAGGAGGGCCCTAAACACCCCGTCTTTTCCGAACGTCCATGTACAGTCCGTCCATAAAACTATCAATTTTAACGAGTCTTAGTACGTGGTGTCCTCGTCCGTCCGTTTTTCATGTCCTTATATACGTATATACATATATATCTATTATACACACATATACACATATACTACGCACACTAGATATAACGGCGACCTGAACGACAGGGAGGTCGCGCAAGTGCACAACAGAAACACACATAACACGGCAACAATAACAACAACAAAAGCAACCGACCAAAGAAGTCGGTTAGAGAAAGCGAAAGAGACAGGACGAAAGGACAACGAGGGCACGAAGAGGCAGAGAAGGGGCGCGGATGGGAAAGCGGGACAAGGGGAATGCGTTGAGATTTTCGAGGGGCTGGGGTGAGATTCGGTCCTAGGCCAAAAAATGGGGCCGATTGATACCAAACACGAGGGGGGACGACATAATAGCGGATCGGAACCCACCTATGGGTTCCGAGGTATATAAGCATGAGGAGCTTTAGCGGGCTCTCCTGCGTTAACGGTTGGGCAGAGCGACGCCCGCCGGGTATCGTTGGACTCGCCGTCGGGTGAATGAGGGTTGACACCCTGGCCCGAACGGCAGGGGTAAAAAGGGTGCTAAAATTGTCGCTACTAGAGAGAGTGGCCGCGATGGTAGGAGCGCTTGCGTTGGCCATCCCAAGTTATCGGGGCCACTGCCGTGGCCCGCCGGATATGTTTGGAGGCGTCTCGACGAGACCAACACAATGAGGGGCGGTTCGCCCGTTTTGGAATTAAGAGAAATCTCAGGTGATTGGCGCCCACTATTGGTTGGCGGCAGAAATTGGGGCACCTTTGAGTGACTACAGCGGGTCAGCGGAGAATCGGGCGGAGGTCTGGCGCACGTCGTTGGATTCGTGTAGTCACGATGAACAAAACGAGGGGTCGCATGCACCGGTTCAGAAATGGGGTGGGACGACGAGGATGTAAGAGGCTGGGGGCTTGCATCAGTCGTACGCTACAACGGGGTAACAGGAAACAGGGACGGTTTTACCTGAAATATGCTCAGGGAGGAGCGTTCACGGTTGTGAGGGAAGGCACAGGGGCCTTGTAATCATACGCAGTCGGCTAAGAGGCACACACACATATATAGATAGTATGTTATAAGTATATGGAAAGTAATAGTCCTGTTTCTGTCTTGACAATCCAACTTGGTGTGAGCAGCGATTATCTTTGTACTTTACGAGCGAGGTTCTGGCATTGTCCGGTACGATTTGATTTCCAACAATAGTCCTCACAATGCTCTATCGACATGCTCCGGTTATTTTCCCGGATCATGGTACACTAGACGGTTACGGGTCGCCAAATTAACCAGACGTCCGTCGTCCTTTGTAACCTCGAAAGCTACCGTACGTGTAATTCCAGCTTGTTGCGACTTGTTGTTTCATGTGACCATTGCTTAGTATACAGCTAAAACTAGGTAAGCTTGATGTTTTCAATTTCTATCTCTACAAACTTGTTAATTTGAGCGTGCAGCCAGGGGCCTCTTATTCCCGGACGGTCCTAACCGTCAAAGCCTTAACGTGTAGTGACGACTGATTGGGTTCTGCGTGATTCGCTTTTTCCATCGGTACGGGGCTCCATGTCCAGCTTCACAAATCGGTTACCACAGCTTAATTCTCACTATTTCGTCCGAACCGTAACACTCGTCCCGGTAATCAGACAATAACTCAACAAATAAAGATACAAAGGCTAATCAAATTGTAGCATATAGCATTACCTGACAAAAACGGATCAAATTATAGCAAACGGCATTAATCACATGATAAAAACGGATAAAATTATAGCATACGGCATTATACGGCATCAAATGATAAAAACGAACCAAATTATAGCATACGACATCATACGACAAAAACAAAGGATAAAAAGTTGGCATAATTACGCAAACAATGTTACCCTAAGTCCACGGCACCAGAGCCTTCCTATCCCCCCAAATGAGTTCCTTGGTGTTCCTGAATAATTTTGAAACTGAAATAATGGAAAATACGCGTAGCTGGTCGGAACGGTCCTGTTACATCTCCTATATTTCTAAATGGAAATTTTCGGACTTAATTATACGGGTGGCGAACAATTTTCTTTTGCCTGAGATCCGTCGGCGATGAAATTCTGACCTATACTGAGGTCTCATCACTTAAGACATCTCCAAAAAATAACCAAGCTTATCGCAGAAGTGGTAGCAGAACGCATTCGCTGCTTGGTAAATTTTTTGTCTAATATTTGAAACGAGGCACGTAAGTTATTCGCGAGGTCTCGGCCTGGTCATGCTAAATGGTCAATATTTCGTTTATGAAGGACCAGCGGTCACTACATGATTTGTGATTTATCGTAACCCTCGTCTGACGAACCCTGTAAATCCAACCCAGTCCTCCTCCTATATTTTTGAGGAAAAAAATGACTTTTCGCTTGGGATTGAAAGATCCGCTTCTGTGTCGCTGTGTGCTTATTTGGCCACATTGTCCGTAAATTAGTAGGCCCCAGTGACAAGTAATAAAGTGATGCAAAGATATCAATCGATTTAAACATGACATAGTATAACACACATATATATAGTACAGTCATGTAGGTCTCCAAGGTACGGAGTCCTTGAGCTATCCTAGGTTGTCCTTCAGTCAAGTGCTTTCGTTAACATTCCGTGACCAAAATTGATAATGCAAGCTAGGCCCAATTTTCTTTTAAGTGAGCCCCCTTCGCGCTATGATGTTTGTCGTTCCACTCACTGGCGAAGGAAGCCAATATATGGTTCCGTCAATTGAGGTTCAGCAGGTGGGTTCTCGCTGGGGCCTGTTTCCCATGCACCTGGTTCCAATAGTTCCTGCGGATAATGGGGCATCACGGACTTCTCTGCTCGGTCCGGAAATTGACACTTAATGTCTTGTAGCAGGCGCATGAATTCCTTGGACCACGCGTTCACGTCGTCCTGTCCAATGTGCCAAGCTGGTGGAGGCGGCGCTATAACTGCTCGAGCTCCATCGCTCAATAAGTAGTCAAATGAACAGATGTGTCGTCGTACACGGCGCATGAATTTGCTCGGCGTGTCCAGGAGACGACCTCCATGCGGTTTAGATCGCAGTGCGGATTTTGTATCCGCCAAGAATAACAATGGTTCTGGTTTGTGGCGTTGTAATACATGTCGCCATCCGAACCAAAAACTGCATGGTGGCCCCTGGCCAGGCCATGGCGAACTACCACTTTGAGGCGGCGATGTTAACCAGCGGTGCTGCCAGCGAATCACCGAGAATAAGCACTGTCGGCCATGTGACTGTGCCATGACGGAGGAGGGTACGTATTTCCTCCAGTAGATGGCCCATCACATTATGGCACTGACGGGGTCGTCGGCCGACAGTGACTTCTTCTGGTCCGAGGCCAATTCCCCAGAACGAGTCCGAACGGTTTGCCTCAAGCAATTGAGCGTGCCCGGTGGCGAGTAGGACATTTCGGAACTTCGGGATCTTGAACTTCTCCAGGAGAACCGTTCGCATGAGGTGCGGGAGGAAAGGGCGAAGGCGTCCGTTGTTTCTGAATCGTGGAATTTTTGTTTGTTCCTTCGGGAGATGGCTTTAATGTCTCGCGCTCCCATCTTTATGTCGGATATATCTTGCCTTGCTTGCTCCTCGTCGAATAAATAGGTGACGAGAAGCTGGTATCCTTGCTCCGTTGAAGTGTATTCTATTGGCTACTGTTTGATGGTTTGGCCCAACGGAGCCATTTTTAATAATTCGGGCCATCGCGTGCCTTTCGAAAGGAATGGTGTAAATGAGGCACACGTGGTTGCGGGATTTGTTCCATTTTGTTGGTTTGTTGGTCCATGATCCCTGCAATAATATTCGTCGCCATTAGTGGCGGTTCTTGAGGGATGGTTGGGGCTGGAGCTCGAGTTCTCAGGAGAGACGTTTAAGGTGGTATCCGCATTACAACCGTCTTCCTCGAGGCAGTTGTCTAAAAGGTCGAACCACCTCCAATCCAAGGTCTTCGGGTCGTAGTTGTCGTTGTCCATTGTCTTCGTCCGGTTCCAAGTCAGGATGCGCGGCCAACATGTCCTCGATGTCTTGTATGTCAAAAATGTTCCTAAAACGTCCGAACATATCGTGCCGAGCACGAGCGCTACCAGATGGGGGATTCATAGACATCACAGGGTCAAGATGTCGGGTTGGCTGCACGAGTGGTACTGTTTGTCGAGCGGGTGCGGGGGGTCGGAGTGCCGGTTCTCGAGCGGCAATGCGCGGTACTATTACCTGAGCTTCTCTCCTATTGGGCGTATTGTCCTCATACCAACGACAGCGGTCCCTTGCCTGTCGGTATGGTTGTCGGCGCGTGGGTTGAGGAGGTTCTGTCTTCTCCTCGATCTCCTCACTAGAAGGTCCCATCTCCGGAGATCCCTCGCTCTCCTCAGTAGAATAGTCAAGTTCAAAGCGGGGCCTTCGACTAGGTCCCTGTAAGAATTGGCTAAGGGGTGTTTCGTCTTCCCAGTCTTCCAAGCTAACATGTGGTTGAGCTTTAGCTAGGGTTCGGGCATGTGCTTTGGTGCGCGCGGGTCGAGCTAGAGTCCCTTTTAGTTAGGAGGGTGCGCTGCGCGGCGGCGCCTTCTCCCTCCCCTGAATAGAGGAGCGCTTGGTTGACTCGCCTATCGTTGAGGTTGTTTCGCTGGCCGCGGGTGCGGCTCGTGTTCGGGATCGTTTTGATCTGCCGCCCTCCGAAGATTCGGAGAGTCGGCGTTGTTTACTCGTGTCTCGTCCACTGGTCTCGCGTCTCCTAGCCAAGCTTGCAACAAATTCCCTTACAATTTCATCTGCTGCTATTTGGGCCTCCGAGGGAGGGTGTTGTATGATAGGTCCTGATAGATACTCCATTAACTCGGTTGCATCCTGAAGTTCTTCTCGGGCACGGGCGTCTTCCTGCTTAATCCTTCTGTTTTCTTTCAATTCCCATTCCCATTCCGCTTGTTGGTTTTGTCTCCTAGTGGTCCATCGACCAAAGGAGAGGACATATGGGGTACCTGTTTCTTGTTCTGCTAGAGGTGACAATGCGACTGAGATTATCCACTGGTGTATTGGTATATGTGATTCAAATGTTTCGGGCGATGGGGTCTCGGAGTCTTCAGATGAGACCGGTTTTCGAGTTTGTCTGGGGGTTTGAACTGGTTTCGCGGTTGTTTAGGTTTGGGTTCCCGTCTTGGGGAAGGTTCTAGAGGTGGCCGGTTATAGACTGGAGCGGACTGCGCGGGCTGTGGCCTAGGGGGTGTCATATACGGTGTAATCCATTGGTCTGAGACGTATTGCTCTCTGGCAGCTTCGAATCCTAATGGCATCAGCGGCGTGTGTGGGAGCGGGGTAGGTGGAGCGGAGTATGCGGAGGTATGGGTAGGTGGAGCGGAGGTTTAGGTACCGTTGTTCGTAAGCTGCCCTGGGTTCACGATAGATGTGATACGGGACCAATGGTTTGTCCGGGTTGGTGACTAAGCGCTGCGAGTAAGGGCTACGGTAAGTTTGGGTAGCGGTGGCGGCGCGACGTTGAGCGGGCGTAATCGGCGAGGATTGGAAGGCATGTTCAACTGCCAAAGTTGGAGAGACAGCTGGTTCTGGAGTATGGGGCGAGGACTCATCCGGATCTTGCGAGGCGAGTAGTTCGACAAGGCCTAAGTCATTGACGTTAAATGGTCGTAGACGACCACTGCATGAGCGCTATAGAGCTAAAGACCTAGTTCGTTCCTCAGTTCTGACAGCTCGTTATGGTTCCCTAAAGGTTACTGGGCAGTATGCCGTCCGTATTCCGGAGAGAATGTACCAGGAGGCTTATCAAGCGCGTAAGACGACTTAGCGGGATTTTGGGTAGCGAGTTCCTGCGAGATAGCGGGCCATTCGGTGTTCTATCGGGGTCACAAATAGGTAACTTGTTTTGTTGCCGAGCTCCGGATGGACCTTGGGCTGGGGCTTGAATGGTCAATTGTTTTACTGCAACGCGGCGTATGTCTGCCTGAGCTTGCGTGTATTCTAAGTTAGGTTCTCCGATTTCTACGCTAGTTGTGTCAGATGCGCCATCAATTTCTTGGCGCAGTCTCTCGACTGCCTCTGGATCAGCAGCCTGCAATTCTCTAGCGAAATATTTGTCGGCGAGGATGGTTTCTCCTGGTTCTTGTAGTGCAGCCTCGATATATACGGGAGGCACATCCTTCAGTAAATCGGCCATGTTTAGGGAAACTACTTAGCGATAACATGGTTTGGTGCGGTTTGTATAGACTACATGGTCAGAGGCATTGGGTTGTCCGGGGAGCTTGACACAAATGCAAGGTAACATTTTCTTGGTGATTTGGTATGGTCCACACCATCTGCGTTCTAGTTTGCGTGATAGACCTGGTGTTGTGTAGTATCGGTAGACCCGTACATGATCATCAACTTGGTAATCTGGGACTTTAATTTTGCTATTGTAATAGCGTTTCCTATATTCCTTAGCAGACTGCATGGAGCGATAGGCTCTATCTCTGATCGTGGCTAACCACCGTTGTACATTTTCACGGCAAGCTTCCAGTCCGGGATAGCGTCCCCAATTAGTCTGAGTTTCAATTCCACCCGGTACTCGGGGTTGGAATTCATGCATAAGCATGAAGGGTGGGTAGTGCGTGGAAGCGTGTACTGCAGAGTTGTAGGACATAATGCAGTAGGGTAGGACTTCGTCCCGCATGGTATGGTCATTTTCGGGTAAAGCTACCCTTAGGAGAAACAGTAACGTACGGTTAAAACGTTCGATCTCTCCATTTGCTTTCGGGTTGTAGCTCAAAGTTTCCCTTTTGAAAGTGTGTAACCTAGTACACAAGGCTTCCATTACCTCAGAAACGAAACATCCTCCTTGGCCCGAGACTAATTCTTCGGGTACACCGTAACGGCACACCACATCTTCAACGAAAACCCTAGCTACACTCTTAGTGGTCTGATCGGGCAAGGCGTCGGCAATGACTAACTTCGTAAACTGATCAATGAAAGCAATTACGTACCGATTCCCTTTTCGGAACAAAACCTGAGTGTCCAATAATATGTCAACGAACATGCGGTGCATAGAGGCACTAGCGAATGGATCGTCTCCAAGCGCGGCTCGGACATTTTGTGGTAAATTTCGTGATCGCTGGCAGAGCACACATCGTTTTATATTCGTCTACGTCCTTACTCATGGTGTCTCAGTAATAGAACTGCTTGAGCTTACTCAGTAGACGATCCCTACCTGGGTGTCCACCGAATAAAATGTCCTGTTCGTGCTTGAGTATTTGTCGTATGAGTAGTCTGGGTACACACAGTTTAGGCCTGTGGTCGTTCGGCATGAGGGGATGTAGGTAGAGAATAGCAGTGTCGGGGCAGAGGCGGTAATGATGGGCTTCTAGCTTGAGGGCGGTGGCTGCCCTTTCGTCAACTGGCAGCTGCCGAGCATGCAGGTACCACCAGATAGGTCTAAATTGTTTATCTCTATGTTGAATCTAAGGTATGTAATTAAGAAGGTTTCTCCCCTCATACCGTTGGAAATGTGGTAAGTATATGTGTTCACCAGTGTCATACACTTGTTCAGGGCGTTGTAATCGTACTCGCAGTCCACATGCATAAACGACCCTAATTCAGGTGCCGAATTCCTCGACTTCTGGTAAACCACCATATCTCTGTCTAATATTCGTCGGTAGTGTTCGGGGTCTAGTGGGGTCAGGTGTACTAGCAGTGGCACGGGTTAAGCTTTCGCTTGCTGCGCCAGGAGCAGGTGGTGTTGGAGCAATTGGGGATTCCTGTGGTAGCGTAGGCCTAACGAATGGGTCAGGGGCCGATGAAGGTCCAGGGGTTGGCTCATCAGCGGATTATTGGGTTGGGGCTGGTCCAGTCGGTGGTCCGGGAGCGGTCAAACGCCTCCAGGGCACCTCGACTCCTTCGGGCAATGGGTCGTCCACATCTCCGCAGAAAATGAAACGCGTTGGGTCTGGTAGAGGATCATAACCAGATCCTCCGAACATGCTGTAGAAGCGTTCTGGAACATACTCGGGCGGTAGGGTAACGGGAGCGTCCGGGGGAAGTCCCATTAACTGTCGCGTAAGTCGTTTCCAGGCTTCTTCAGTGGGGAGTCTCCGCGGTAGTCTGGCAGGAGCGTTGCCCTTGCCACGATCCTGTCCATTTAAAGCTACAGCAACCATTCGAGGACGGTCCTGTTCATCGTATTCGGCTTCGTCTGCAGAATCAGAAAATTCCACATCATGTCGGGTATCGCTTGAAAGTCCATCTGCGTTGGCATTAGCCTTACCTGGTCGATATTTTATATTGAAACCACCGAATTCCATCTGCAATTTGTTACGCCATTGGGCTAAACGCGAATTTCGCGGTGGTCTGTGAAATAGTGCCTTAAGCGGCTTATGATCAGTCTCGACATGGAATTCATATCCGAGCAGGTAGTGCCTAAAATGTAGAGCGCCCCATCTGATGGCAAGGGCTTCAATTTCTATAGCGGGGTATCGGCGTTGGTAGTCTACAAGCGACTTGCTAGCATACGCTATTGGCAATGTCCTTTTATTGGTCTTCTGCGAAAGCACGGCTCCTAAAGCGTATGCTGAAGCGTCCGTCTGAAGTATGAAAGGCTTGGAGAAGCCCGGATAGATGGGTAACAGTTCTTGTACTAATGCCTTGCATAGTTTTCCGAATGCTTCCTCGCATTGCGGCGTCCATTTAAATTCGTCGTCCTTTACGACGGAGGGCGTTGAGTAGCTCGCAAATTTCAGAATAATGCGGTATAAATTTGTGGCAATAGCCAACAATTCCTAAGAAGCTTTGCAGTTGTTTGAGAGTTTCAGGTCGTTTATATAGTTGTCTATAGCGGCTGTTTTCTCGGGGTCAGGTTTGACTCGCTCAGAGCTAATAATGTGTCCGAGATATTTTAATTGTTTCTGTCCAAACTGGCATTTGGAGGGTTTCAGCTTAAGATTGACCTTACGGAATCTATCGAAAACAGTGATGAGGTCCGCTAAATGCAGTTCAAATTTAGGCGAGAAAACTAGTATGTCATCTATGTAGATAAGACATCGTTCCCATTCTAATCCCTTTAAAATAATTGACGTGCACATTTGGAAGGCGCCTGGTGTAGAGTTTAAGCCAAAAGGTAAAACATTGTATTCATACTGTCCGTAAACGGTGACAAAGGAGGTCTTCTCCTTAGTCTCGGGCTCCAATTCTGATTGCCAAAACCCTTGTTGAGATCCAAACTAGACATGAATTTAGTGTTTCGCAGGCAACCCAATATGTCGTCTATACGAGGCAATGGGTATAAGTCGCGCTCAGCGACTACATTAAGTTTGCGAAAATCTACGCACAGACGTAGGGTGCCGTCACTCTTGGTGACATACACTATGGGAGAGCCCCAAGGTGAATCGGATGGTGTTATAAGGCCTGCCTCTACCATGTTGTTTAGTTCCCCTCGCAAGGGTTTGCGTAACGAATGTGCCAGGCGATAGGGCACCTGTTTGATGGGCTTAGCGTCCTCGGTGACTATCCGATGGTGGTGTACACGACACCTTCCTAGATCGAACGGGTGTACACTAAATATGTCTGCATTTGCGGCGATCGTTGAGTTCATAGGGATTAAGTGTGGTTTGTCCAAAATCAATTTTGCTCAATACCTGTATGGATCGTTCGGTATCGATAGCCTTCCTTTGTTCATTTATTACTTGTACTTCATTATCCCGTGTAACCCCGATGTTATTGCATTGTTTAACGTGTCGAGGAGGTTGGTTCGAGCTGGAGCAGGGATTTGTTGCTGTCGTATAACAGCTCGACCTCATTGTCATCAAGCATCTCAGTGTGTCCTATCGTTTGTCCTGCATGTATGGCAACGGGTAGATTCCCAAAATTCATCATGGCCACTGGGATCATGCGTTATCCATTGAGCACCAGAGCGTAAGCTATAACGATGCCCCTAATGAAGGGGTCTGGTCCAAACAAAGCTTGGCCAGTGGGCGGTTGAGTGATCTCGGGTGTCGCATTAACGAATAGGTCTGTGTTCGGCGGTACTTGTGTATATTTCCTTGACATTACGTTAATAACTGGTGGTCGATAGTCCCCTTGGTCAGCGAACGGCGCCGAACAGTTCTCAGTTCCATTAGATAAATCTAGGCAACGGTCTTTGAAATTTATGGCTACATATGGTATATAGTAAGGCCATGAAGTCAGTACCCAGGAAACGTTAATACGGGTTATCAGTAGTTACTTGAAAGTCACAAGGTGTGCTTAGTGATCCAATGGTGATTGGTGCTTTCACCACTCCGCTAATTGTCAGTTGTTGTTGGGTGGCCGATACTATCCGGGTGGTGCTGGTGTCTCGGGGTACTAAGCCTAAACGGGTGGCTAAAGCTTGGGACATAATCGAAACGTCAGCTCCTGTGTCTACAAATGTCGTGACTGGGGTACTGAGTATGGTTGCATTGATGTGTAATGGAGTATTGCCGGCATTCATGGTGTTTAACTGTCTGGTGAACATGCCTTGACGGAGTCCGCGACGTATGTCACGAGTGGGGGCAGCAAATAATTCTTCGTCTTCGATATAAACAAGTTCCTCCTCAGATGATGAGAAGGCACGTGTTGTCAATAGTCTGTTGGAGCGACGCGAGGCACGGTTGGACACAACGGATACGCGCGACGTCCCCGAAGGTGCAACCGTGACCTCGGTCGGCGAGGGTCAATCCGGGCGAGGGCTGATGTCTTCCTCAGTTGGGGCACTCGGCAGTCGCTTTTCCGCTCTTATACATCGTATGGCTTTTTTGGGCTTACCTTCAGATTTAATTAACCTTCCGTGGTATGGGAGCCATCGGGGTATATAGTACCCTTACTTAGGCGAGACCTTACACTTACAGTAGCCATACAGTAGACCAGACTAATTATACTGACGATAATTGTAACGATAAAGTGGGGCGACAGTCCAGTGTACTCCAAAAGGGGAAAGTTAACCACCTATTGTACTTGTTCCTTAGCTATCTGAGCTACTTGTAAGTTTGTTGCCTTGGCATCGTCGAGTGAGTTCCAGGTTAAAGGCCTTAATTTGAGGCCGGAGAGCGGTCAATGGTGATATTCGGTCCAAATTTGATTGTGATTCCTCAGGTTTCAACATGCTAGTCAACACTATCGATCCTATAACCAGCTGTGTATAGTTTCCGTGCGGAAACCATAAAATTCCGTTAGGCGGAATCTTTATAGCCTTGCTCAACGTCACGTGTGCGAGCTGCCTACGATTAGTTAGTATAACTTCAGGTTCGCTAGTCCTAATCAGGACACCTTGAATGGTTGTGTGCACGGCGGTGTCATTTGCGAGCGGACCGACAAGCGTTCGATTGCTACATGCATGTTTGATGGACTCGGGTACAAGTTCACCTGCGATAATCCACTCTAGACAGTTAGTGCTGCGGTCGGTCAACATTGCGTGTGGTTCGCAAAAAGCAATTCCGGGCCTTTGCTTGCATACTGTCAGGTTGAACGATTCAAAGCAGATATGGCCCAATCGCGCAGCGTATTGCGGAAGCGGCAGTCTCAGCTGCGTAAGTGTGTCCGGAGCGTTCCAGTCGGTGTTGTAGACCCGAAAATAAGGTCGGACATCGCTGTGTTTAGGCAATGGTAACTGCAGAATGAACCCAAAGCGAAATTCTGCTAGGTCCACACTCACAGGCATAACGCGACCAAATTGGTACGCTAAGCTGGGTTCTCGCATGAGAATAGTTTTAGAAATGCGTGGGTCCATGGCGAATAACTGTCGTCACATAACGACGTCTATTACGGCAAGGGACAGTTCGCTGTTTAGCATGGATTCCATTATGGCCTGTACCGACGAGCGCATGTTAGCTCGAAGGATGTGATCAATTAACTGGTGGTGTACGTGTGTGATCTCTTTCTGATCAGCACATCGAACTTGTTCGATCATGGAGACCATCTCTTGCATGCTGTGATGTAAGAATGCGTAGATATCCTCGTTAGCTCGGGTCAGTTGTTTTATTGCCTTGGTGTTTCGGAAGGAGACATCATTCGTCTCACGTATAAATTTCTGTAGAACGGTTTGCTGTCGGACATTATTGATGTAGATCCCGTTGGCGAAAGCCATTCCCAAATACAAAAACCCGGAAACAGTGAATGCAGCGGCGGCGATGAAACTTGCAAAACGCTTTTCTCTGCGATTGGTGAGGTCAAATAATTGCTCGGTTTCCACGCAGAAAGACTAGCAGCGAGTAATAGTTGGTGTCCAATACGCCATGGTATGCGTCATCCAACTCGCGTTCCAGGGTGGTTAGGGTCTTATATAGCTGGGGATACTCCGTACAGTTCGCTTTACTGCAGCAATCAACGCGGCAGGACCCGTTGGCTTCATACGGCGGACAGAAATTGCTCACAAAGCGATCCGACTTACGTTCCCAATCTCGAAGTGATAGCTGCAGTACCACTGGCAAATGCGTAGTCTGGTCGGAGGTAATCACCAAACCCTGCGGTTCAATGACAACGCCTACTTGACGGTTGGCAAACGCACCTACTCGCGAAAGTGTGTCACTGAATGCCGAGAGCGTAGCGTAAGTGGAGCTTAGTGCCGAATGCCGAAGTCGCAATAAGATAGTGCATACTTTCCACATACCTGTACGATGTCCAGGGCCGTTGTTGAGGCCAAGTGGGGAGGGTTGAGTTACTTCTCTGGCGGGTTCTAGTTAGCCTTCAGTGTTCGCAACTTCCCCGTTAGTTTCGCTTGTGCCTTCCCCGTCTAATTGTTCGAGATTTTCTCCGGTGAATTCTTTTCGCTCAGCGAGGTCCTCTCTGGGAGTCAGCTACTGAGGTCCCCTCGGATGATTTCAAACACTCGGCCATTGCGAGGGCTAACTGCTCATCCAAGTCTTGAAAAGAACTACTGATAGTATTACGTTGGAGCGTGCACGGTTCCGAAATTAAGTAGTCTACTTCTACATGTTCACCGATTGCCATACCACACTCAATCTGAATCAGATTAACACTAGCAGGACGTCGCAGGAGCCTTAGATGTGTTCACAGCAACACTAATCGATCACGCCGATGGGATTCGTCGACAAACTCCGTGTTACTCATTGCGTGCTGAATAAAAGTAGTTATTGGGACTCCCTCACTACCCTGATTTCTATAGATAAATTCTATCAGCTGGGGCGCTTCACACAGCATATCGTGCACGTCAATATTAGCGGCGCGATTGAGGCGCTGCATTCGGGGCGTCTGATTACCGACATAGTATCGCCAGTTAGGTATTATATACCCGTCAATACGGATAGACGCACAAGCGGTGCTCAAAGTACCCAGATAATTTCATTTTCCATGGTGGCCGACAAAATAACAGCAGGGACTAGCGCTCGATGTTGGTCGGGCATGACTTCTCTTACACTCCTGGCACACAGAGTGCATACTCAACCAACTCGGTCTCAAATTCGTTCTCCATGACCTGCTGGAGCGTATGGCCATTCACGCATTGACCCACCAATTCCATGAATAGTTCCAACGAGGCGAGAACTACTGGATCTAGAAACAATTCGGTCACGCGGTGATCGATGGGAGAGGCCATACCTAGAATGCTGCTTAGCATAGCGGAATCTCGTTGAAGAGAAGCATCGGTACTACCCTCAATGCGCACATCAAAAAGTCTGCTCAAGTTCCATGGCTAGTACAACTCTCCGATAGAAAAGAGCCTGCGGTTGTAACACCTCGGATTGTCAGAAGTCGGCGTTTATTTCGCCTGCTCTAAAATTAATCGATATGAGACATTCCTCTACGCGAGGGGTCGAATTCTCAGCTAGTTCAATGCGAGGGTATTGGTAACTCGAAGTCTCGGCATGATCAGTAGAAATGGCAAACAACGCGTCGATTTCGTTCTTCCCCCGTTAATGGGCGAACGTGTCCAAGTTCAATCGGAATACTGTTAGTAAGGTAAAGTCACCAGTTGCTCGTCCAGTCGACGTAATCGTTCGTTGTTAGCGTCCCGCACGAAGTTAAGTAAAATTTCCCCGTCCCATATATGCGTCCGTCTGTTCGCCAATCGTGCTTACAGATTCCTCCGAATTACCCGGGGACATACTTGGTCTCCCTTCGACGGATTCATCCTCAGCTGTCCTATGTTTCTTAAGTGGGTTATCCGAATTACGCGAGGGCATACAAGGCAGCTCTTCGACGGGTCCCAAAATGTCGCTTGAAATACTGAACAAAGTACCTGCGGAATCACCTAAATTACCCAGTTGCATGCGCGGCGACTTTTCAATAGGATTATCCCCCGTCTACCATTACTACACCAGAGAACCAGGTTCAACTCATTCAGTTCTCTCGGATCACTAACATCGCTACTCTCCTCAGTACCTTGACTTGATCCATCCATCCACCGGCTTATCGACCCTAATGGGGAAAGCCATAGTTTCGTATCATAAGTTTGGTTGGGTCGTTCTCTCACTCCTCGCACACGCATTCGATCGGCCATGATGACTGATGTTAGTTTTTGCCATAACTTTTCCGCAGTTTGGGCATTCCTCTCTCCGCACAGTACATATGGCGTCTGAGTTGTGGGGCGGGTTGAGTCCTGCTGTTGCTTCGTTCGCCTGCCTCACCGGTCGGGTCCATTCCATGTTTCTTTGCGCACAGCGCGATATGGCGAGCCATGTTGGTAGTTGACTTTGGTTCTCAGCAGATAAAGCATATACCTCTCTGTGCTCCTTTGCATGCTTTTTCGTGGTTTCTCCTAGCACCTTCGCAATCCAGCACCGTCTGCTTGCAGATTCTGCATTTAAACTGTCTGATTGTATTTTGGCGATGTGTTCTTCTCTGGTGCTGCTTCAAGCCTGCGACTGTTCGGAAGTCCCTTCCGCAGTCCTCCTAGTCGCATATGGTGCTTTGGTGATCGTTGTGGTTAAATTGGCTTCGTCTTGTCATCACTGATTCTCCGCGTCGCCATGCCTGTATTTGCGTTTCCCATAATCGTACTGCCTCCCACTTCCATCTGTCGGTCGCTACCGCCTCCACTCTGTCGGGGTCCAGGTTACATTCTCGGATAAGCTTCCTCCTGTAGTGGATAGTTGTTTGGATGTTGTCCCTTTTACTTGCCCCGAACCAGCCCAACGTGATAGCTTTAGTGTTTCTACTGTTAGGCATTCGGAGTACGTGGCCTAGGCGTTCTAGACACCTTTGTTCGACTTTAATTCGGATGCTGCCTACCCCTAATTCTGCTCGTACGCCGAACATATTGACTCCTGCTGTTTCCATTTGTGTGAGGGCTGGTCCCACGTTCTTCTTCATCTATATGTATCGATAGGCTTTGTCCTCGAGCTGCTGCAGTTTTTTCAACTCCATAGCTCTCCATGGTCTGACTGCCCAATCGAACAACCGACGCGACTCGACGCATGCTTCGACAATTTTTGCTTGTGTTTTCTTCCGCAGTCTTGACTTCACGAGCTTTTTCTTTACGATGAACCATGCTTTGCTCGCTCTGGCGAGCCTGTTGTTATAGTCGTTCTTCCGTCAACCAGCAACCGGGCATGCGAATTCCCATGTGTTCTTCTTTCGCAAACTCCAATGCTTCTTCTTTACCGTCATGGCATTATTCTTTGAAACCTTTCATTGAAGTCTTGATGATCTCTTTACTTTCCGGCATCTCATCTTGCATTCCCAACAATGTCGTGTCGTCCGCGAAGAGCGATTCTGTTTCTGTGAACGAACTCGCGACAGAATTAAAGAAACCAGTACTACACATTTACGGGGAGAGCGACTTGCCCGGTATCCATTGCCAGTCAATGCCCACTTTGTACCCGTGCTTCTTACCCCACTTGTACCTGTCTCTCTTTGCCTGTCGCATCGCTTCTGCGTGGTAAATGTTGAAAAGGATGGGCGATGTTGTACATCCTTCACGTAACCCTCGCATAGGAGTCCATTCTTCGCTGTTGCCTTGTTTACCCATTACTTTGTAAGATGTTTCTTCGCGTAGCCCTTTCAAGATTCGTAAGCACTTCTCTTTCATTCCCACTCTGGATAGCAGCTCCCATAGCAGCGGCCGGTTTACTCTCACGTAGACTTTCGTTATGTCAAACAGCGTTGTTACCGGTTTCTTGTCGTTCTCTGTCAGTTTCGCTTTTTTTACTTCTTTATTGATTCTGATGATGATTTGTGTCGAGTCTGCCGTAGACCTTCCTTGTCAGAATCCGTTCTGATTGTCATCTATCAACTCAATTTCTTCCGCCCATCGTCTTAGTCGCGTAGCCATTATACGAGCGAGAATGCGGCTACACATGGACAGAAGGCATACTCCTCGGTAGTTGTTCAAGTTTTTTCTGTCCCCTTTTTTGAAAAGAGGAATCACCAACCCCGTTTTGGTCCGAGAGCACCATCCGCTGGGATGCTGCTCCGTCATTTCTGCTATTATGTCGTGTACTGTTGACAAGAGATTGCTTCCTCCGTTCACTATGAAACTCAGTTTCATTTCGTCTTCACCCGCGGCTCCGTTTTTATCAGTTTCAGTTCCCTCGTGAACTCATCCCACCCGATGCGTTGGTCCAGTTTGTCAGCTGCGGCCCTGCTGTGTTCTGAGCATTTTATTGGGATCCGTCTTGTCGTGAATGTAAATATTCGTTTGTCGTTCTCGTGCCGTTCCGCTGAGACCTTTTCAAAATGGCTTTTCTAATCCTCTGGTGTAAAGGGGTCCGCTCTTGGCATCGAGTCTTGGCCCCTCATCCCAAGCTTTTTCAAGTTCCGATAGACCATGCCGCTATCCCCCTCCGTTGAGCGTCGACTGATTCCTCGATTATCCGGTCCCACCATTGTTCTTCCAACTATTTCATCAGCTTTTTGTGTTAGCCTTCGGGCTCGTTTTCTCGATTCCCTTGCCTTCGCTTCTCGCAGTCGTAGGGTGGTTGTGTCGAGACCAGATCTACTCGCTGTCGCCAACGCCACTCCCGTATTTTTTGCTTGCTGGCATGCAGCGTTGACTAGCCGTCTGCTTTCTTCTATTGTGTCTTCGTGGCCGAGTTGCCATGGTGCCAAACTGTGAGTCTTGGCTGTTCCGCACGTTTGCTCGGCTATTTTGGGGATCCCGTCGCATAACTGTTCCCATGTTGGGTTGGGATTGTTACTCAGCCATTGATCACATTTTGGTATGTATTCTACTTTGACTGCGTTGTTTGTGAGGCGTTCATCGATAACTTTTTTCCTTTTTGGGGATGCTGACGCTTGGAGCCTAGGCGGGTTTTTAGTTTGCAAAATTGCCAATTTCGGCCTATGATCTGATACCGCGTATTCTTTTGTCGTGATAATGTTCCGCCATAGCCTCGATCTTTGTTTCCTTGTGCCTAAGAAACCATCCAGTTCAAACCACTTCCGCAAAGGTCTGCTGTACCAAGTTCCCCTTACTGGTTTATTGAAGAAGGAGTTGCAATATGATACTCCGTTTTGTTCGCACCAATTTAACAAATCACGACCTGCTTCGTTTGTCGTCCCCAGCCCATACGGGCCCGCGGTCCCGTTGCGGTCTTGTCGTGTTGTCTTTTTTCCTACGCTGCTGTTAAAGTCCCCTCCAATTACCAACCATTCTTTAATTGTCGCCCTTGCTATTTGGTCTTCCAGCTGTGATCTGTACAGTTGAAATTCGTCGATAGTTGTTTTTCAAATCGGTTGGTAACAGGCGACGAGACGGAGTTGTTGTACCGTTACTGCCACGACACTTTGCCCTATCCACCGATGTTCTCCTTCTGTTCTCCAATTATCCGCCCAGGCACCGCGTAACAGTACTCCTACCTTCTTTGGGCGAATAAAGAGCAAAGATTTCGTTGTCCTGCTCGAGCCAGCTTATACCGTCGTCAATCGCTGTCAGGTCCGTGATAAGGGTAGCATCGACATCCATTTTGTTCATCTGCCGCAATACCTCTGTCATTTTTTGACGGTTACTTTCTCAGATCGAAGCGCCCTGGACGTTCCATGTTAGTATTTTGGTTTTCCTACTCGTTTGCATAGTCCACGCTAGTTCCGTTTTCTTTTGTTTTCTTTGCCGCCTCTTACTAACTCTCCGATCTTTTCGCCGCTGTTTGTCTTTGTCCTTCTGCACTTTGGTCCATTTCTTCTTTCCTCGTGGTCTATGGGGTGATGGCTCTATGTCGTGCATCAACCTATGCCAAACGTACAGTTCGTAGATCCATTTTCTGACCAAACCAAAACTCATGTGTAGAAACATGAGACCGCCGTAGAGTCGATTATAGAGAAGAGTCGGTCGGCTGCATCCGAGCTCCGCTCTATTCTCCACCCCGTCGTTGACTTCCGTGGTCCTTTGACAGATCAGCAGAAGACCCGCGCAGTGGAGCAGTTTGGGTTCTTTTGTTACAGCGGACGTAGTTCGCGGTCTTCGCTTGCCGCCACGAGAAGGCAAACCCTCAGGCAAGCTTCACTTGATCCATCCTCACTGGTGGTACCATCATCGTCCTCAGATTGGATAGACGATTGAGTCGTTCGTCAGCGCAAGTCAATGCCGTTGTCTGATGGTACTCGCGGTAGCTCATTGTTTCGGCGCGTTTCCCACGCCCCTTCACGGTGCCACTCTCGCGCATCGGGGGTGGGTTCACGTCTATACCAATCAGCGTTAGGATCTTCCCACGTAGCCCAGAACTCTTCATGGCTCAGTAGTTGTTCCTGATCTAGTTCATCATGCTATCCTCGTTAAAACTGTCGGCCGCGTACTTTGGCGCAATCACCACGTTGCACCTAAGCTCATTTCCCAGTGGTATATCACTCTTGCCATCATCTGATAGGGCGCCCTGACATAGATAACACTCCTTCGCATCGCCTGTACAGCTCGCATCGCTCGCATCGGATCCGTTGTGTTCAAATAGGAGTTCAACCGACTCCCTCAATTCACTACCATCTGATCAACAACATCATCACTTACATCAGGTTCATCACGCAAGTCACTGAAAGAACTCAGCTCACCATGGGGGACGTTACTGTGCGCTTCAGCAACGGTGGGCATAACGGGATCTTCATAATGTGATGAACGGTCTTCGTTTGCCACCCCGCTATTAACATTCCCGTATCTGGGCGGACCCCGGGCAATCATTTCAGCCCCAACGATCATACCCGCTTCCTCGGTGTCAACGGTCGCGCATCGTTCACTACCTCCACAACGATACGTGTCACAAGGGCGGCCCCGGCCAGCATCAAGGAAGGACCCAATGACCGTGGAACCCCTTGTCAATGCGGTCGGAAAAGTCTCCTCAAGTCCATCAATATTATTATTCGCCGTACAAAATAACACTCAATTATATCAACTTCACTTTCACTATCATCTTCCAATAATTCACTAAGGCTACAAGCGCGTCCTAACTTAGGCAATTCAGCAGATTCATACGACACACAATTATCACACGCACGCAAGGGACGATTCGCGCGGCGGTCCAACCCATATACATCATCATACGACCTATAATTTAGAACGGGACTAGGGCTAGGCGACTCTGATGAGGCCTCTACATCGTCTAAACGAACTTCCCTCATCCCTGGTCGTTCACCGACCTCTAAAAGCTCCATGGGTGCCACACACGGCGACCCGAATAAATCCACGTCTTCCCGAGCCATATCCACATAATCGGCTTCCCTGCCGGAATAATCAACATCATCAACACTCTCCACACACACTCTCGGATCGCCAGTCTCAGAGGAGGAAAATAATAGCAATGGCTCAATTACAACATCATCCTCATTTACATTCTCTTCAGTCATCTTCAAAGAGCTTTGGGGTCGGAATTCCCCCTTGAGGTGACTCCCTGGGGTCTACCGGCATCAAAACCAACACTTCCCTTCCTTTAATTTTCAACATAATCATGTTCCATTACCTCTCAAATTCCTACACTATCATGACTATAATCCAATGCCGCTAAAGTTCATGCGTTCGCGTCGGCTCCGCGCCGGACCCATTGGTTCGACTGGTTAACCATACGCTCGCCTCGCGATTTGCTCGCCAGCATATATACAAACGGATCGACACCCGCGCTTGGTGCGTCCGCGCACAACATATGCGAACCCCCTCCCTCATAACCCTCTTTTTGGTACTTTAAATTTTCAATGCTATATACAGAATTACTAAATTCGTCCAGGTATCGTTCATCGTCCACGTTCGTCGGGCTCAACGTCATAAGCTCAGGACCGTCGATCGGCTGGAACAGACCACAGCTCCGAGGGAGACGCGCGTCATCAACCCAAGGAGCTGTCGTAATCACGTTCAAGTGCCTCTCAACGAACCCATCCACTGTCTCGGAACAGTCCATGTCATCGTGCCGGTTAATCAGGTATCCGTCGTCATCGTATTGTGGTTCATCCGTAGTTGCTATAGCTTTAACGCGTCCAGTCGGTGCGCTGTATCCTAGTTTGCCCTGGATCATGCCGAGTTCCCGACTAAGCACTTCTAAGCGATGGGTAGAGGCTGGGCTAGGTTCTCGATTCCCTTTTGTTTGTGAAGCATTGCAGTTTAGTTGGTACCGGCGGCGCTCTACGGCACCACCATTTCTATTTCCACCGTCTCCAGCATAGGGACGGTTAGCATGTTGTTGGGGACCGGTACCTCGGTCAAACTGGGGTCCCTCATTAGGGGCCCTCTGGTACCCATTGGCCTGTCCCGGCCTGTTGTTATACATCGCGGGCTGTCGGTTAGCTGTGTAGTCTCCATTTCCAAACTATTATTGGCAAAACCTGGCGGTGGACGGTTAGACTAATATCCAGGTTGGTTCACGTTCTGGCGATTTCCGCCATTATTTTATGCGGGATTATTTCGATACCCAGCTCCAGTCTCAAATCGACGAGGCGGAGGTGGTGGAGGACCTCCACGGCCCGTAGCATAGTTATCATTTCGTGGGTAAGCTCCTCCGTAGTTCCTCGGTTGGTACAGTCCTGGCTCTCGGCGTATTGCGCTTGAAACATAAGCTGACACTGGCTCAGCGTTGCGCGGCGCATTGTTAGCGGCTAGTGGATAGCGTGCGGGATGCGGGCAATCGCGCATAACATGTCCTGGTTCCCCGCAACGATAGCAAGTAATCTGTGGTGGCAGCGCGCGCGGCGGTGGTGCGACGGCAACAGCGGGCACGAACGGCTGCGCGAGTGCGTTTACCTGGTGCGTGTTTTCAGCCCGCTTATCAATTACGTCCAGCAGCCGACTAATCGTGTCACTGTTACTATTTTTGCGGTGTTCCTCTATCATAGTCTGCAGTTGTGTGATCAGACCTTCACCTCTTTCCTCAAGCAAAGAATTCACTGCCTTGGTGCGGGGTTTACTGGTAACCGATGCATCGGGGTCGGAGCAGGCAGCACGGGCATCCTCGTACCGTTTAGCAACACCCACAGTCTTCCGGAACGTCTCACACTCGTGAATATGGCAAAGGACTTGCCTGTGCACCTCGGGTCGTAAACCCCTCTGGAAAAACATACGAAGCATGGTGTCCGTTTGCTCATCCTCCATATCGGGGAAGGTGCAATGACATAACTTCTGCAGCTCTAAACCATACATGGCGACTGGATCAATCGCTCCCAGTTGTCGAGTGCAAAGTCTTCATAATGATTTCTCAGGTCGACGAGAAGACGAAAACAGAAAACGTAGGTTGGCGACAAGTCCTAGAAAACTTTGGCGCATTCCCGGTGGGAGGCGCTCGAAGGCCTCCCTTGCCTATCCACGCAAGAGAGCTGGTACACAAATCAACTTTCGACGATCGTCCCAACCATTGGCGTTGGCGCGGCGGTTGTACATTCGAACCCAGTCCTCAAAATCCTGGCCTTCGGGTTTCCCATCAAAAGTTGGCATATCCCTCAACGGTATCATAGGAGGGCCAGTGGGTTGGGTGGTTGAGTGGTGTAGGATGGCGCTCGTCGCGTTCGTATCCGAACCAAGCGCTTCGGAAAATTCTCCACGACGCAAGTGTCCGGCGGGCCGAGGTGGAGGGGGCATTAGCGGCCGCTCGCCGGCAGTCGCGGCCGGTCGGCGCCTAGACCGTACAGTGTCCTCCATCGTGCCGTCAGTTGCGCCGAAACAGTCACTAGCCTCCATTATGATTGACGTTGGGGTCCATGTGCGTAAACGTAGGCTCTCGATTTCAGAGCAGGCATGGTGGGGCCACGACACACGGGCAGCATGCGCACTGCCGATCGGTTCCCCGATCTCACTTCCTAACCTTAGTGTCGTTTTAAACAACGGGGGCACGGGGCGGTCGGCCCCTGACGCGTCTGTGTCTTTTCTTTTCTCGCTGGTTGTCGTTTCGTTGCCTCTCTCTATCGCCAACTTATTTCCTTAATACACTGCAGTATTGCAGTGTCACAACTGCAATGTTGTGCAGTTGAGTTATCATCAACTTAATAGTCGATGTTCCTATATTCCTATGGCTGAATGGTTAGATCTGAGGATTCTGCAGCGTGCTTGAATTCCCCGTGCAGAATCGAAACTGCTAAAGGGCAAAAAGGAAAGAGAAACAGAAATGAAAACTAGAGCATGGTCATACGTAGTACATAGCCTAACGGTTAACTTAGGATAAATAGTGAAATCAACATAAACTCAGCGATCAACTCGCTTCAAAGAAAAATCGGGATTTTGCACTCGCTAGCCATGGGTCCATGATGGCCCAAGCGAGCGGGTCAGTTTTCTGTATTGTCAGGTGTGATTTAAATATTTTATTTTGAAGACGGGAACACGGCGAGTGTCTCTCGCAAGAGATACCGACGGAAAAACCCATGCTGGGGCATGCGGTCGCTTTCTTTCAGCAACGGTTATTTCGGGACGTTAGCCCTAAAGGAAGATCATGTAGTTTTATTGCGGTGAACAATCGCAAGTTTGATCGTTTTAGTGGTATATTTTAGAGCGCACTAAGATGACATTTTGGTATCAAACTGTTCGTACGCGGCATTAACTGGGGCGAACGGAATTTTGGGACGGCTGGGGGCATTGCCCCTTTGGCCGCTTGTTGGGTTATTTTGGGAACGAGGTGATCGCCTAGCATCTTTTCGGTCAGTCGTCATGGTGAAGTTCGTGCTTAATTGAGATGTGTAGCATATTTGACTAAAACTGGCGCAATGTTCCTGCAATTTTTGTTAATCTGTGTGCACCTAAACGCTATAAAACAAGAGCCCAATAATAGAACTGAGACAATCCATTAACAGCATTCCTTGTGGACAGCAAACACCTTAAGCTCAAGCTAAGATACTTAGAATTTGCTCAATCTTTTGTATTCCCAAATTTTCTTAGCTCATTCGGATAAAGGAAATTTTAAGGGCTTCCTAAAGCCCAACGGAGGCTAGTCCTCCGCTCCTAGGCTGCACTTCTGTTCGAGCTCAAACACGGCATGAGCGTCGAACGGTCCACTAAGTTGTAAATTTGTAAACCATGAACGCAAATGTAAAACAAGTCCCTACTGGTTCAGCTTCTAAGCGTTGGAAAGCTTTACCGTGGTCTGCTCAGCAAAATTCGATTATCCTACCTCAAGAACTGCAAGTCATGTAAAACATGGACGACTAGAACGTCCGTTTTGAGTTGTTCTACCTAAGACTTCGGGGAATCAGAAAGACTTCGACTTCGGTTCCTACCATTCACGGACATCCCTCGCAACTGTCCGCAACGCCTAAAACGGAGCTCGACCTACGGAGGTTTGTCAAAGAGTGTGAAAAAGAAACGTAACCATTCAGGGGAAGCAAGGTGTGACCTTAATCGACAAATGTCAAAGGACACTACGAGGCATGGGGCAGTGCTACTATTGATCAAAACTTTTTAAGAAATGGTCTGTCACTGCTATGCAGGTTTCACAGAATAATGAGTGCAAAAAGTGGGCACTTTTGTCTCTAACAACCGTCTGGGAGAAACTAAAATCTCTAATGGACGGCAATACGATATTTTAGTTTCTTGAAAACGGCTGCTAGAGACTTTTGTCTCTAATGAATCCTTGTTTGATATTTAAATCTCTAACAGATAGCTGTAACAGACTTTAATCTTATACAGATAGCCAATACATACAAAAATCTATAACAGCTAGCTGTTAGAAACTAAAATCTTGTGCAGCTAGTAATAACAGATTATTGTCTCTAATGGCTATCTGTTAGAAATTTTGTCCCTTACAGCCAGTTATAAAATACATAAGACTATAATAGCTATCCATTAGAATTTCAAATATTTAACGATTGGCTGTAAGAGATTTTTGTATGTTGCAGCTGGCTGTAAGAGACAAAAGTCTCAACAGCTAGCGATTAGAGACAAACATCTGTAACGGCTAGCTGTTAGAGATTTTAGTTTCTTATGGTTAGCTGTTAGAGATTGTTGTATTTCGATGTTAGTAATTTTTGTATATATTGGCTATCTGTATAAAACTCAAATCTCTTACAGCTATGTGTTAGAGATTTAAATATCTAACAAGCAGTCATTAAAGACAAAAATCTCTAGCAGCCGTTTTCAAGAAACTAAAATACCATATAGCCGTCCATTAGAGATTTTAGTTTCTTGCAGACGGCTGTTAGAGACAAAAGTGCCCACTTTTTGCACTTATTAATCTGTGAAACCGGCATTACATCTGGGGAAAATAAACCCCCACATTCCAGGTTATCTGGCTCAACTTCACATACGAGTTTCGGTTAGGGGCGGCGAGAGCCATGCCCCCTTCGCGATACAAAGGATGTCTACGCGGTCCTCCGACCGTCGACTCCAATCCAAACGCCAAACCAACACGAGAGAGAAAGCAAAATGTATTGAAAATACACGAAAGAACTGTGCGTCGGAGTCGGTCAGTAAAGTCGACCGAACTCCGCGCTGCCGAAGTCTGAGTGATTCGAAGAGTCGACGCGTTGGTCGTAACGTCGACTTTCGGGCCTGTATTGTAGGATGGCGTTTTTGTCGCCATCCAATCGTAGTCGGTCGTTTAACGCCCACTATTCTTGGGTTTTAGTTCAGTACCCAATTGGGGATACTTCCGGAATTTTGAAGTTGACAGCTACCGTAAGCCGTCATCGTCCTTAGGGTGAGTCAGCTTCAATCGAAATTGCTGACATCAAATTTGAACCCCCGAGTACTTGGAGGTCAAACATCTGCGATTTTAGCCCACGTTTTCCCATGAAACTTGAGCTTTTAAGCCTCAACTTCCAGCAATTAGTGCCGGATGTACGTTGAAATTCGAATCTGATTTACTCGATTTCCCGTCCCTGATTGGTTGGGTCAACATCGTCGAGTTCCGGGACACTCGATTGCCAAGGATTTTGAATTTGTTTGCTCTTTTCCATAGTTCGGGCCGCCAACTCGTTATCCCACGCAACGACCAGCAATAAGATGAAGCGCTAATTGTTCGGCGGCCCCATCTGCTGCGTTGCCTTTGCAGTTGCGACTTGTCGCCCATCCAATTAAGCTAAAAACGGTGTGAGAAGTGATCCTGCTGCATGAGGACACCTCAGAACATCGAGTGAAATCGCGTTTTGGCGATTTCCGTCTGGCTTTCACGCCTCCCAAGGGGGTGATGACATGAACGCGCCCATCTCGTGGTTGGAGGTACATCTTCTCAGGAACACCTAGCAGGCCAGGGGCCCTATTTCGGGACCCCAGAGACCCACGGGAGAGCCCTAAACACCCCGTCCTTTCCGAACGTCCATGTCCAGTCCGTCCGTAAAACTATCAATTTTAACGAGTCTTAGTACGTGGTGTCCTCGTCCGTCCGTTTTTTCATGTCATTATATACGTATATACATATATCTATTATACACATATATATACACATATACTACACACACTAGACATAACGGCGACCTGAGCGACAGAGAGGTCGCTCAAGTGCACAACAGAAACACACAGACAACACGGCAACAATAACAACAACAAAATCAATCGACCAAAGAAGTCGGTTAGAGAAAGCGAAGGAGAGAGGACGAAAGGACAACGAGGACTCGAAGAGGCATAGAAAAGCGCGGGAGGGAAAGCGTTACAAGGGGAATCCCGTGGGATTTTCGAGGGGTTCGGGTGAGATTCGGTCCCAGGAGGAAAAATGGGGCCGATTGATACCAAACACGAGGGGGGAGGACATAATAGCGGGTCGAAACCCACCTATGGGATCCGATGCATGGGGAGATTTAGCCGGTTTTCCTGCGTTAACGGTTGGGCGGAGCGACACAAGCCGGGTATCGTTGGACTCGCCGCCGGGTGACGGTTCGAATGAGGGTGACACCCTGGCCCGAACGGCAGGGGTAAAAAGGGTGCTAAAATTGTCGCTACTATAAAGAGTGGCGGTGATGGTAGGGGCGCTTGCGTTGGCCATCCCAAGTTAACGGGGCGACTGGCGGTGGCCCGCCGGGTATCTTTAGAGACGTTTCGACTAGACGAACACAATGAGGGGCGTTTCGCCGTTTTGGAATTAAGAGAAAAATCTCGGATGATTGGCGCCCACTATTGGTTGGCGGCAGAAATTGGGGCACCTTTGAGTGACTACAGCGGGTCAGCGGAGAATCGGGCGGAGGTCCGGTGTACTTCGTTGGATTCGTGTAGTCACGATGAACAAAACGAGGGGTCGCATGCACCGGTTCAGAAATGGGGTGGGACGACGAGGATGTAAGAGGGTGGGGGCTTGCATCAGTCGTACGCTACAACGGGGTAATAGGAAAAAGGGGCGGTTTTACCTGAAATATGCTCAGGGAGGGGCGTTCACGGTTATTAGGGAAGGCACATGGGTCTTGTAATCATACGCAGTCGGCTAAGAGATACATACACTAACACATATATATAATATGTTATAGGTATATGGAAAATTATAGTCCTGTTTCTGTCTTGACAATCCAACTTGGCATGAGTAGCGATTATCTTTGTACTTTACGAGCGAGGTTCTGGCATTGTCCAGGGCGATTTGATTTCCAACAATAGTCCTCACAATGCTCTATCGACATGCTCCGGTTATTTTCCCGGATCATGGTACACTAGACGGTTACGGGTCGCCAAATTAACCAGACGTCCGTCGTCCTTTGTAATCTCGAAAGCTACCGTACGTGTAATTCCAGCTTGTTGCGACTTGTTGTTTCCTGTGACCATTGCTTAGTATACAGCTAAAACTAGGTAAGCTTGATATTTTCAATTTCTATCTCTACAAACTTGTTAATTTGAGCGTGCAGCCAGGGGCCTCCTATTCCCGGACGGTCCTAACCGTCAAAGCCTTAGCGTGTAGTAACGACTGATTGGGTTCTGCGTGATTCCTTTTTTCCATCGGTACGAGGCTCCATGTCCAGCTTCACAAACCAGTTGCAACAGCCTAATTCTCACTATTTCGTCCGAATCGTAACACTCGTCCCGGTAATCAGACAATAACTCAACAAATAAAGGTACAAAGGCTAATCAAATTGTAGCATATAGCATTACCTGACAAAAAAGGATCAAATTATAGCATACGGCATCAATCAAATAGTAAAAACGGATAAAAAATGTCATCATACGGTGTCACATGATAAAAACGAACCAAATTACAGCATACGGCATTAATGACATGATAAAAACGGATCAAATTATAGCGTACGGCAATATACGGCATCAAATGATAAAAACGAACCAAACTATAGCATACGGCATCATACTATAAAAACAAAGGATAAAAAGGCGGCATAATTACGCAAACAATGTTACCCTTGGTCCGCGGCACCAGAGCCTTCCTATCCCCCAAATGAGTTCCTTGGTGTTCCTGAATAATTTTGACACCGAAATCACGGAAAATACGCGTAACGGGCCGGAACGGTCCTGTTTTATATACACAATATGTTTCTGAATTTGTTGTATATGGGAATGTAGTGTTAGTATGCGGTACCTTCTGTCATATCGTTGCATTTGTATATGAAGCGCGCTTAAAGTACAGGGCGCAGGAGAACCTTAAGACTTAGCTAATTTTGAGGGAGTTTTCAGGAGAATAACAGAATCAAAAGAGTTTTATGTCAGTCTAGGGTGTAAGTTGGAAATATATCGAATTTGAATGTAAGGGTTAGATACCTTAAGCATTATGCCTACGTAAGCGGATATGTTTCCGTGTTTTTTCCAGTTTTTGGATAAAACCTTAAGATTAGTTTTTACTTAACAATATGGGGAAAATCGTAAAACTTATTTTCTAAGGAGTAAAATTAACTTAAATTTAAGACAAAGTTTTACGAGGGATTAACCATACTAAAACTTGGAAATTTTTATACGTAATTTGGAACACTTATAGAAATCAATATGTAGAAAATTGAGAATAAGAATATTTTATATTCAGGTATTTAAGTGGTTGCGCAGTTAGAACAGTGCCTCAGTCGGCCTTAGAAGCTGCGTAGTCAACGTGATTACGGTCCAGCCGTTTATGTGTTTAATATGTGTATAATTTGTAACTTATAAAATAAACTATATCCGATAGAAGTGTACGTACAAAATATCCCTTGGTGCTAGCATTGTCGTATTTCGTGCATAATCTACGGTTTGACTAAACACCCCTAGGACCACGTCGCCTGCATAAGAATAGTATATAATTGCTACAAAATAGTATATCTTACCTTAGAATCTTACCTTAGAAATAAAATAATAGGTAATAAATCTTATCTTATAATAGGTAATTATTTTTATAAAGCTTTGGATTTGATGCAAAATTGCATACTTTATGAGATTTAGTGCACTAAGGGGTCAATGATGGTAGTAATACCAAGTGACTCAGTCAGGAAATTCACAACTACCGCAAAATTTATCTTCTTCGAGTAGAAGTAGATTATTACATAGCTAGTTACTAATATTGCATCTTTATTTTGTGCAGGTAGTGTCGGTGTGCCGAAAGCTAGAAACTAAAGGATAGCTAGAGTTATACAGCCAAAAATACCCAAAATTTAAATTAGTTTTACTTAATAAATTTTTCTTTAATTTTGGCCTATTTTATTTGGGGAAGATCTAGCTAGGGGGATCCATCCAATGGAAGGTTGCCATGTTTCAAAAAAGGTCCGAAAGCATGAATCATCGATCTCGATCATATCATCGACGATATTCCTCTTCAATTAACCGAGGATTTATAATTTAGTTGTTGATTCGTTCGCGTAGGACTGGTCGGCTTTTGTCTTGCAGTTGCGATTTATATTGTATATTATGGTACACGCAAAGGACAGCGTGGCGATGGTGACTTTGCTTATGGTTGTTTAATACTTTTATTAGTTATCACGCAAAGAATTGCTTTGTTGTTGGAGTTTGAGAACAGTTAAACAACACTAAAGATTTTGCGTTTGGGTTTACGACTCTTATTTATTTCAATATATAAACGTGGTGAACAAAAGCTAAGATTACATAACATCAAAGGTGTCATAGTACCTGTTATATATATTATTAGTAATACTACTATCTCCAATAAAAACTTAGGTATTCAGGCTTATAGAATTAATCCGTAGAGTGTAAAATAATGGTATATAATTAGCAGGGAGTAACAGGAATTCCGGTTCCGACGAAAATCGTGTTCCGGTTGCGGTTCCGGCAAAGGGCAAAAATCATACCTTAACCGGAATTCCGGTTTCAAAATTTTGTTTGAAATTTTGGCACTCCTTGGGTTGGGGGGGGGGAAATCAGGGAATCGTCGTACAGCGATGATTTTGGTACCATTCGACTCAGCTCGACGAGGCGAGTTCAATGGTACCAAATTTGACCATATTCCAACAAGTTTGAAATTTTTCAAATTTTGCCCTCAGTACTAAGGGGGACCCGGTACGTTGAAAAATCGAGAAAAAATTTCTATGAGCAAAATAGACATAAGTAGCATAGATACACGTAGAATGACGAGACAAATTCAACCGTGCCTTATTTATCATGATATTTTCACTCTTTACTTAGTTATGGTTGAAAAACCATTTTCGAACTACTGAGCTCCACGAGACGACTTCAACGATATAAAATGTTACCATATTCAAAATATATTTCCTAAGCCTAAGCCTGAGCCTTAGACTAAGCCTAAGTCTTAGACTAAGCCTGAGCCTTAGACTAAGCCTAAGCCTTAGACTAAGCCTAAGTCTTAGACTAAGCCTGAGCCTTACACTAAGCCTAAGTCTTAGACTAAGCCTGAGCCTTAAACTAAGCCTAAGCCTAAGACTAAGCCTAAGTCCTAGACTAAGACTAAGCCTAAGTCTTAGACTAAGCCTGAGCCTTAGACTAAGCCTAAGCCGGGGGGCTCCGCCCCCCGGACCCCCCGTACTAAGCTGTTCTCCCACTAAACCTAATCACGATACGTATGACAAATGCCAAAAATCCATCCATTTAAACGCATAAGAATTTCATTTAAAAATATCGGTTTTCGCTTGCATTGCCAGTATCGGGCTCCATATGTCGTTACCCTGACTACCTACGGATTCGTACCATAAACCGTTCGATAGCTCATGGAATCTTCTTGAATCCTCGAAACTTGAGCCAAATCGGTCCATCCAATAAAAAGTTATGGTCAAAAATGTAAAAAAAACCAAAATCCACATTTTTAAAAAAATTGCGACCCCTGAAATTAGGGCCCCTTGCTGAAGCCCCCTTAAGAGATAGAGCCCTGAAACCTTCTCCATTGGAAAGAGCGGTAAAAATTACCCCCAAAGAATATTAAAGCCAAGCTTTAGGAAAAAAATTGCCAGAAAAGCCTCCATATCCCTTAAAAATCCGAAAATAAAAGAATGTTGAATCAGCATATCGGAGGTTATACCTGAAAAGGGGTGACCCTGATCTCGAAGAGATCGGTTTTGGGGGTGAGAGATGATTGGGGTCCAGAGACTATGGGGGCTATACCTGAAAAGATGGTGGGCCCCTTCCCTGATTTCCCCCCCCAACCCAAGGAGGGCCGAAATTTTCCACGTTTTTGCTTCATCCTGTAATCCAAACATATGCAATATATATTATACAATGATCAAGCTCTAATACAACCAAGCAAAATAAAAGATTAACTAACGAATTTGCCGTGCGAAACGTAAGTAGGGCACATAATTTGAGCAGGAATTTTTCATAATAACCTGCAGGAGTTTGTTAAACCAAAGCCAGTTCGATGCTTGTAGCACCTATTTCACACATTCAGAAGTCTGCGGGGTACGTTCGAATTATACCGGTACAACTCGGTAACAGAGTATGGCTTACGTAGAAGTACTTGCCTATGTTTGGCTAACATAAATTGCGTCAAGCACCAGCCGATGCGCTTTAAACTATAAATCAGGTGAAATTGAAGTAAAGTAACGCTATCTACAACCCAAGCAGAAACTACTTCCTTGGCAATGAACTGTATTTATTGAAACTGTGCGAGCAGCATCACAGTGTGTCTGATTTATAGCATTCTGATTAGAAAGTTATCATCTAACTGACGGGCACTGTTTGTACAACGCTAGCCTAAACATTTCTCTGACCACTGATCAGAAAATTACCTTCTATCTATTATTTTCTCTAGGATCATATAAACTAATAATTTTAAGTTTCTTACAGAACATGCAACAAACGTATGTGTAGTAAAGGGAGGCGACTGGAGACAGAGCGAAAGTGTGTTTTCCACGCTCCAAGCTTTGTAAGCACATTCGACTTGACGCAGTATACGCAATGGTGTATACTGGAAGACATTTTTTGCTCTGAATGTCCAAAAACCGACATATTTGATCGATAAGTAAACATTATTAGTTTCTTCAGTCTATTTAAAGTTTCAGAAAGGCAATAGTTACCTCAGTCTCTTTAAAGTTTCAGAAAGGCAATAATACCATCGCAATACATTAAGTTTAATGTAAAAGTTATTTTTAATGCATTATAAATACACTATACCTTCATTTCTTCCATCGTCTGTTTTACTAAATATATAAATTTCGAAGACCAGGTTCCGGATCCGGTTTAAATGGGCGGTTCCGGTTGCTGGTTCCGGTTATTCCCTGATATATTACGTAAAACTAGCTAAGTAATTTCTTAATTTAATTAAAACTTACTATCATTATTACTTATTTGTAAAATCCGCTAAATATACCATTCTTCCCCAGCCTAAACGAAATATTCCGGAAATCACCCAAAACACACTTTTTCCTCCTTTCTACCCTTTTTCCTATAATATATATACCTCACCCACCCTTTTGTTTTACCCAAAACCAAAATCCTACCCAAAATACATTTTTCTCCCTTTTCCATTTTTCTACTAAAATTCAAACTACCCTCCCTCTCCCAATACCTAACCAAAACCCTCCAAAATACAATATCTTCTTCCCCTCACCTCCATATACTAAAATTATATAAATTTCCCTTTCTCCTCCTACTTTTTCTCATAAATCTCTTTCCCAAAATCACCATTTTCCCCCTTTTTCCTAATTTCTTGTAATACCCATAATTTTCCCAATACCCCACCAATACCTACCATCTTTTTATATCCTTTTCCCCTCTACTAACCCAACCCCATATATAACCTACACCCTTCCCTTTTTCTATTTTCTATAAAATTTCCTTTTCTAAATTTTCACTTCCCCCATTTTTATTTTATTTTTCAAATATCTCCTATTTCCCCAAAACCCTACCAATCTCTCC